>CAUYRH010060833.1:0-51525 GCA_963574655.1 Perodicticus potto
GGGTGACCTTGGGAGTGTAGGTTAATCACTCAGAGCTTTGGTCTTCACTATCAAACAAGTGTAAAGAGTATCTCCTGAGTTTATTTTGCGGATGAAATAAATGAGAAGACATACAAAAGCATCTGGCTCACAGGAGGTATGCTTTTTTCCCTTTCAGATAAAGCATAGTGTAGGCATTGCCATCATTGTTCTCTCTAGGCTAGTGGTTCTCAAATTCCTGATGCCACAACCCTTTAATACGGTTCCTCATGTCGTGGTGACCCTCAACCATACAATTATTTTCGTTGCTACTTCATAACTGTAATTTTGCTACTGTTGTGAATCATAATGTAAATATCTGATATGCAGGATGCATTTTCATCATTACAAAGGGGTCGTGACCCACAGGTTGAGAACCACAGCTCTAGGAGGTGAAAAGCCTATTTTATGCCCTGGTAGGTAAAGACAGTAGAGAAGGAAGTCCTAGAAAAATAGTTTGAGGCGAAGTAGTGAAGACAGCTGAGGAAAATGGAAGGAAGGAAAACACTGGAGTAGGTACCTGCTGGACAGAGGGAGCTAAGTGGTATCCTGGTTATAGGAGTAATTCATACATGTCGGAGAGGCTGTGCAAACAACTCCTTTGTGTCATTTTAGTCTTGTTTTTTTTTGAGACAGAATGCCTTGCCATCATAGTTCATAGCAACTTCATTCTCTTGGGTTTGAGCAATCCTCCTGCCTCAGCCTCCCCAGTAGCTGGGGCTACAGGTGCACGCCACCATACACGGCTACTTTTTCTATTTTTAGTAGAAACAAGGTCTTGCTGGGCCTAGTCTCAAACCCCTGAACTCAGGCAATCCACCCCCCTCGACCTCCCAGAGTGCTAGGATTACAGGCGTGAGCCATCACGCCTGGCTAGTCTTTCAAAATAATTAATACGGAAGCACTGGCTGTGAAAAGGAGCCCAGTGGTCATCCCCTGAGTATTGGCTGAGTCCCAGATGTGTGCCCGAGGCAGTGCTAAAGAATGAAGTTGAAGTAGCGTTTACTGGGAGGTGCCAGGAGAACCCTGAGACTTTGTCCAGGGGGGCAGAGTTGGTGCCAGTGCCGAGTCAGCCTAACTGCCTCAGTAAAACATGCAGCTGATGCCATAAAGGAAATGTGATTGAAAGAGTCTCAGGTCACAATTATACGGAACTGATCAACATTGCCGTCTATTGATGTAAATCATTGCCTAATTTTCTTGATTAGGGGGTAATACCTATAGATTGGTAGGTGGTTTTTATAAAAGCAGGAAATTTTTTTTTTTTTGAGACAGAGTCTCACTATGTCACCCTGGGTAGAGTGCCGTGGTGTCACAGCTCACGGCAACCTCAAATTC
Source organism: Perodicticus potto (assembly GCA_963574655.1). NCBI lineage: Eukaryota > Metazoa > Chordata > Mammalia > Primates > Lorisidae > Perodicticus > Perodicticus potto. Next base: position 1,357 of record CAUYRH010060833.1, read on the forward strand.
TTGGGCTTAAGTAAATGTCTTGCCTCAGCCTCCCAAGTGTCTGTGACTACAGGTGCCCACCACAACGCCCAGCTATTTTTTCGTTGTTATAGTTGTTATTGCTGTTTGGCAGGCCCAGGCTGAGTTCGAACCCACCAGCTCTGGTGCATGTGGCTGACTCCCTAACCACTGAGCTACAGGCGTCGAGCCAAAAGCAGGGAATTTATATCCTGAAGAAGAAATGAGGCCACTTACTGCCAGTATCACCTCTAAGTTGGAAATCAGCCCCTAAAATAGGAAATAGGGACCATCTCACAGGGGTATCCAACCTTTTGGCTTCTCTGCACCACATTGAAAGAAAAAGAGTTGCTTGGGGCATACATTAAGTACACAAACACTAACTAAAGCTGATGAGAAAAAAAAAAGGTGTCCGTGCATAATTTTCATGATATTCACCACTACAGATAAGCAAAAAAGTCCATCCACATGTGGTCCAAGGGCCACAGGTTGGACACCCCTGGAAGCTTCACTTGAAAATCAAGTAATATATCCCTTAAGAGAAGTTAGCATGAAATAGGCATTCATAATATTAACAAGTCATATCTGAGCTGAATTTTTTATGACCTATTATTTACCCCATTTACATATTGGAATGTTGAAGGCAAATCTTTACTTTTTTCATCGTCTCTAATGATGGGAAACTGCTGGCTGAGCTGCCACACATCCTAAGTACAACTGCTGGTGACTGTGCTCCTGGCTGCCAAGTATGACCCAGGGTTTAAGGGCATAGGCTTTGCAGTCAAACCTGGGTTTGAACCCCAGTTTTGCCACTGTGTGACTTTGAGAAGTCATTTCCTCATTTTCTCATCTATAAACCGAGCATAATGTTAGGACTTACCTCAGAGAGTGGTCTTGAGAATTGGAAGTATAAGAAGTGTTCAGACGGGCAGTGCCCGTGGCTCAAAGGAGTAGGGCGCCGGCCTCATATGCCGGAGGTGGCGAGTTCAAACCCAGCCCCAGCCAAAAACCACAAAAAAAAGAAAAGAAGTGTTCAGTCTGGTGTGGAGTCTCTTGCAAATACTCATGAAACGCAGCTGCTGCTGTTACTGTCAACTGGATAAAGAATTAAAGATGAGTCCTAAAATGGAGTGGAAGAGAATGGGGGCAAATTGGAATTCTCTCTACTTTACCCTATAAGGAAGTCTTTATAACTTCTTAAACACCATTGAAAACCAACCACCATTCTGTTCAAAATGGCATCATATTCTGAGAAGCAGCTTTATATTTCCTATAAAGAAAAGTAGCTGAACTTATAAATGCTAACACTGGTTTGCCATGCACTTTTTTCCCACTTAAGTTGCCTGTGCTAAAATACAGACCAAATGCCTCTTTGGTAACAAGCTTTAAGGATCTGTAGCAAAGTTTTCTGATAAATATCTTTATTACTAAGAGTTAAAAGATAAGGCACATTACATTTTAGAAAATATATTTGGGCAAATGGTGATTTGTGAATCAGACCACCAAACCAAAAGTGGTCGGGGCTCCTACACAGAAGAGTTTGAAGGGAAGGCTTTTATAGGATGAATAAGAAAGCGCAGTGACGAAATTGGTTGGTCAAAGGTTATATGGATTATCATGGGGGAAGTATCCGATTATATAACAAATGCTCAGTTGACCATTCGTGACTGGCCAACTTTTAAGTTTCATTTAGTTTGAATATAACAGGAACTTGGGTGTTGGATCCATCTCAGCATACTGGCTTTCCATTACATTATTGTAACACAAAGTAATTATTGGTACCTTGAAGATGGCTTTGGTTTATAGAAATTAGACATTTTTTTCCCCAAGGCTGGGGAATGAGATTAAGTGGAATAGTATATCACGTGTGGTCATCTGGTTTGGCGCCTGTGACTCAGCGGGCTAAGGCGCCAGCCACATACACCTGAGTTGGTGGGTTCGAATCCAGCCCCAGCCCGCCAAACAACAATGACGGCTGCAACCAAAAAATGGCCGGGCTTTGTGGCGGGTGCCTGTAGTCCCAGCTACTTGGGAGGCAGAGGCAAGAGACTTGCTTGAGCCCAGAAGTTGGAGGTTGCTGTGAGCTGTGATGCCACAGCACTCTATCCAAGGTGACAGCTTGAGGCTGTCTCAAAAAAAAAAAAACAATGTAATTTCTCAATGAATTCCAAACAGGAATTCTAAAATGTTTTGTGCATTGGCCATTTGAAGTTTGGTGATTATTTAGGTATTCATATTGTAATACACTTGTTAAAAATCACTCATTTCTTCATAGTTACTCATCCCAGTTTCCCCCTTACTCCTCCCGAAAGTATTATATTACAGAAAGAAGATAGCACTTTGTGTCCTTGCTAAATTTTGTATTTTGAGTGAGCAGAAGAAATGCTTTGCAGTGGCTAACCTAACGCCCCAATCCCCATGTGTCAGATCAGGCCAAATGAAAAGGAAATAGACGGATGTTTTACTCACTTGAGTTAATTGCAAGCCCAAATTGTGAGTGTAGGCTCAGAAGAGCTAACCAGAAAGGAGTAGCCATTGTCTGACTTAGATTCTAATGGTTTTTGTTTAGTTTTACTGTTGTTGACTATCACAAGGTTGCCATGTGCTTTATACGTATACACACACGCACACACAGTGGAACCTCTGTAAGTTGACCACCCAAGGGACCGTAACAAACTGATCAACAAACAGAGGTGGTCAGCATACGGAACTAGGCCTACTGTACTGATACTTACATGTGGTTCACGTCCAGTCTCTGAAAATTAGGTCGGTTTAAGGTGGTCAATGGAGGGAGGTGGTCAGCTGTGGGGGCTTCAACTGAATTTTAATCATAAATAAAGGAGGAAGCCATGTGCTTTTTAAAATAAAAACCATCAGGGCAAGGTACTCATTACTTCATAGCTTATGTCTCACTCACTTTCCTCTCTTCAAATTCCCACTTTCTGGATCCATATGGAAAAGTGAGTTTGTTCAGCCCGCATTAATTTATAGAAGCAGCTTCCACTGCTGTGAATAAAAGGTGCTGCCACTTCATGCTGTGATGTGGATGCTCAGTTTGAAAACCCAACCAGTGTAAGATAATTTGGTTGTAATGCATATAGTTTTTTGAACCCAGGACAGTCCTTATTAATTTTATAAATTCTTAGGCTACAGTAAGCTGAAATACGTGTAAAGGGAAGCCGCCCACTTTCTCACTCACAGTGCAGTGCGCTGGGAACTCTGCAGTCCCTATGAAAGGTAGTAGCTTCTGAACGCCCAGTCCCCTCTGTGCTTGCAGCGGTCAGCACAAACCGCTGCCTGAAGGAGGGCGTGAGTCTCGGTGGGGAAGGTCAGCCACATAGAAGCCCCGCTCCTCTATTGCCCGGTGGAGCGTGATGTACTTGGAAGCCAGCCTTGTCCTTGGGACCACGTATCTCTCTGTGAATTCACTCTTGTCCAGTTGCTCTTTGCCTTCTGTGGTCAGGACGCAGTTAATGAAGGTGAGGGCATAACTGTAGCAGTTGTGATGGTCTTCCTCATACCTTACAGAGCAGGGGCGGGGGGGAAGGGAAGGCTGCGCTATAAAAGCTGTTCAGGTACCTGGGCGTTGTGGGGGGTGCCTGTAGTTCCAGCTACTTGGGAGGCTGAGGCAAGTGAATCACTTAAACCCAAGAGTTGGAGGCAGCCGTGAGCTATGCCTCCATGAGGTACTCTATTGAGGGTGACATAGTCAGACTCTGTCTCAAAAACTACAAAATAAAAAAAATCCTAGCATGGGTGGTGCCTGTGGCTCAGTGAGTAGGGCACTGGCCCCATATACCACAAGTGGTGGGCTCAAACCCAGCCCTGGCCAAACTACAACAATAAAAAACAACAACAACAAAAAAAATAGGGGCAGCACCTGTGGCTCAAAGGAGTAGGGCGCCAGCCCCATATACCGGAGGTGGCGGGTTCAAACCCCAGCCCCAGCCAAAAACTGCAAAAAAAAAAAAAAAAAAAAAATAGCCGGGCATCGTGGTGGGCCCCTGTAGTCCCAGCTACTTGGGAGGCCGAGACAAGAGAATCACTTAAACCCAGGAGTTGGAGGTTGCTGTGAGCTGTGATGCCACAGCACTCTACTCAGGGCGACAGCTTGAGGCTCTGTCTCAAAAAAACAAGAAGTGAAATTCTATATCTGAGTTTTATGATATCCCACAGTGTTTAAAATTATTTCAAGAGAACCCTCCAAACAGTGTAAGTATGCTGTACAGCTTCTAAAGTGTTGAGGGAATGAGATGAGAAATTAATTTCAGAATTGCTAAAACTAATAAAATATGAGTTGTTGGTTTTTTTTGAGCCAGAGTCTTTACTTGTGTAGAGTGTCATGGCATCATTATAGCTCACAGCAACCTCGAACCTCTCAGCTCAGGTGCTCCTCCTGCCTCAGCCTTCTGAGCAGCTGGGACTACAAAATGCCCACCGACGTCCAGCTAGTTTTCCTGTTTTTAGTAGAGACAGGGTCTCGCTCTAGCTCAGGCTGGTCTTGAACTTCTGAGCTCAACCAATCCACCCACCTGGGTCTCCCTTACAGGCATGAGCCACTGCACCTGGCTGAAAGTATGGACTTTAAATATTTTTACATTTTGAGCATTGTTTTAAAAAATTTTATGACTTTTGCTATTTACATGTAAAAATACTTAATCACATAACTAAAATAAATAATACTTAGTCACATAACTAAAATAAATGCTGTGATTTTGGTGTATAAAGGTATGCTGACCCACCTCTGTGGAAAACCTGAGCTAATTCACCCCTGTTTAAATTCCATTATAGGCACCGCTATCTCCGGGTGGGCTCAGCAGGAAACTAAGTGCAGCTCAGTCTTCTGTGAGCTGAGACCACACAGAGACAGGGGTCAGCTGGTGGCACGTGAGGGCCCCTGGAGGGCGTCTGTGCAGCCACATACCTGTGGGGCAGCCAGGGCCCTGAGGTGGAGAAGTCTTCCAGGTACTTGTCCCACTGATCCATCAGTCCATACATGTTGGGCTGCAGTAATGGGATACTTATGCTCTGCTCCCACCCTGAGTCATCACGCTGGACACCATGCATGTCGTAATTATACACAACTCCTGCAAACCAGAACCAAAGTCATGCAGAGACTCTAGGAAAAAATGCCCCTCTGTGAAAAAGGGACGGCAGAAAAGTGACAGCGGCCAACTTGGTAACAGCATGTAAATTATGATGGCATTTTCCTCTAACTGCCAGAGAGCAGCGTAGGTGAGAGATTCTAGAATAATCTCCTTCCATCCGTCTCATGAGATTTAGATATGGTCTTGCTGGAGTCAGGGAGTATGTAGCCTCGGCACCCTTCTCCTTGCCCCCCACCCCCTTATCAGCAAAGCGTCTCCTTCAGGGAAACCCGGTTCCTGTTCTACCTGCTGTTCTGGTTGTGAGGTTGTCCTCAGGACATCTCCAAACATTGTTATCCAGATTCTCTATTTGCAGATCCCTCTACTGGGTTTCCTTAATTCAGCAATGAATTTCCACTGATAAAGATTAGTAGTGTGACTGCTCAGGTGGGTAAAGCTGTTCAAAAAACCTGTTCTGGGTTTCTGGTCACAGTGTCAGTTTCTCTTGCCTCCTGGGGTTAAGGAAAGGCTGTTATCAGACTTCACATGTGAGGCCTGTGATTTCAGCCTCACCTGGCTCTCATTTCCAGACCACAGTTCCTGCAAGGGACTGCACCCTGACCTTTGTCCTGTAGAAAAGAATGCTTCTGGCCTATAGTCCCTCAGGACTGAGGCAAGGGGACAGCTTGAGCCCAAGAGGTTGAGATTGCTGTGAGCTACGATGTTACAGCCCTCTACTCAGAGTGCCAGAGTGACACTACATCTCAAAAACAAAAAAATGCTCTGATTTCAGGCATGGTAAATTTAGTGCCCTCAGAGCTAAATTTGGCCAAAGCAATTGTTTTGTTAAAAATTCACCTTAGGGCTGGCTGCAGTGGCTGTAATCCTAGCACTCTGGGAGGCCGCTGGGGGTGGATTGCCCTAGCCAGAGCAAGACCTCGTGTCTAAAAATAGCCGGGCATTGTGGTGGGCACAGCTACTTGGGAGGCTGAGGCAGGAGAATCGCTTAAGCCCAAGAGTTTGAGGTTGTTGTGAGTTGTGACAGCACAGCACTCTCCCAAGAGCAACAAAGTGAGACTCTGTCTCAAAAAAAAAGAAAATTTACCTTAAAGCCAACCACTGCAAGCCCCACCACATCCTAAGGTGTCATAGCTCCTGAAAACCCTAGAGTGTGAGGTAGTGGGCCGGACTGAATATAGAATTGGGGAATCAAGGCCTGGTGTGGTGACTCAGGCCTGTAATCCCAGCACTTTGAGAGGCTGAGGGGGAAGGAATGCTTGAGGCCATGATATGAAGAGCATCCTAGGCAACATAGCAAGACCCCATCTGTACAAAAAATAACAAAAACTTGACCAACCATGCTGACGTAGTCCCAGCTGTTCAGAGGCATGAGGCAGGAGGACAGCCTGAGCCCAGGAGTTCGAGGCTGCCATGAGCTGTGATCAAACCCCTGTAGTGCAGCCCTCGTGACAGAGTGAGACTCTGTCTAAAAAAAAAAAGAAAGAAAGAAAGAAAAAAGAGTACTGGAGAATCAGGGCCTGGGTCCAAATTCTGGTTTAGACACAGGGCAGATATATAAATTGGACAAATCTGGCGGCGCCTATGGCTCACTGAGTAGGGCTTCAACCCCGTGTACCGAGGGTGGTGGGTTCAAACCCAGCCCCAGCCAAAATGCAACAAAAAAAAATAACCAGGCGTTGTGGTGGGCGCCTGTAGCCCCAGCTACTCGGGAGGCTGAGGCAAGAGAATCGCCTAAGCCCAGGAGTTGGAGGTTGCTGTGAGCTGTGATGTCACAGTACTCTACCAAAGGCAACAAGGTAAAACTCTATCTCTAAAATAAATAAATAAATAAATAAATAAAATTGGGCAGATCTTCTGAGCATCTGTTTTTTCCTCTCCCAAAGATCAACAAAAACTTTTCAGGTTTTCAAAAGTCTTCACTGAGAACACGTTAAATAACTTTCAAATGTTTAGTCTTATTAGTAATAATTTGCCATAAGGTCAAATATTTCTCACTTTGGGGTATAGCAATACTCACCTCACCGGGCAGTAGGAGGCCCCAGTGAAGGTAGGAATTACTTGTTAAATGTTACCATGAGGCTGGACGTGATGGCTCACGCCTGTAAATCCAGCACTCTGGGAAGCTGAGGTGGGTGGATCACCAGAACTCACAGGTTTGAGACCAGCCTGAGCAAGAGGAAGACCTCATCTCTAAAAAATAGCCAGGTGTGGTGGCAGGTGCCTATAGTCCCAGCTACTGGAGAGGCTGAGACAAGAGGATCACTTGAGCCCAAGAGTTAGAGGTTGCTGTGAGCTATGACACCATGGCACTCTATCAAGAGTGATAAAGTGAGACTCTGTCTCAAAAAAAAAAAAAAAAGTAAATAAACAAAAATAAATGTTGCCATGAACATATCTTCTCTAGAAATCATGCTCTCCTATAACTGGGTATTGGAGGTGCAGGGGTGTCAAGCTAAATGAAAAGGTAAGAAAATGCACTCACCATTTGTGTTAGTTATTCCAACATGAAGATCAGACCTTCCATCATAGTCCCTGAAAGAAACACAGGTTTGTTTGCATGCGTTTGGCAGAAGGAATTGGTACTAAAGTGAGAAGTGCTGTGGGCCTCCACTCTCAGCTAGTGCCAGAACTCACGCTGGCGTCCAGGTTGGGGGAAGGCCTGTTTCAAAGCTGATTAAAGGAAGAATATTATACATTTGAAGTAGAAAATACTCCCCTGCCCCCTACCCTGATCTGGCTTTTCTTAGAACCCCAGTAATGGAAGTGTTCTGGAAGGCCACCTGGGAGAGCGCAGATTCAGCCTGACATCTGGCTCCCAGGGCCCACCTGGAGGTCAGGTGCTGAAAGAGCTCTGTCTTCTTTCTTCCTTAGGCTGTCGTGGCTGGAAGGACCTGGAGTACGTTAGTGGACCTCGACCTTCAAAACTAAAATAGCAGCCATGCCTGCTTCTACTGGACAGCCCTTGTCTTCTGAAATTATTCTGTACACAAGAATGCTCATTAACTGTATAACTCCATACAACTGAATCTTCATCTACAATCCCAGGCCATCATTTGCTAGCCCTGGGATATTGGACAGGCTCTCTCTAATCTCAGTTTCCTCACCTGTAAAATGGGACTATCATAAGCTTCCTAGCAAGCTGCTAGGAAGAATAAAATGCCTAGTGAGTCCTGCGCCACAGAGATGTCAGATAAATCAGAGATAATTTTTAAATGATGAAGCTTCTTTGTTAGACCACAGCTCTGGATATTTGGTTCCTCCCTAAAGCAAGCAGTCCTGAGCTTTAAAATGGCCAAAGACGGGCTCCGTGCCTGCGGCTCAACAGGCTAAGGGGCCAGCCACGTACACCTGAGCTGGCGGGTTTGAGTCCAGCCTGGGCCCGCCAAACAACAATGACGGCAGCAACCAAAAAATGGCTGGGCGTTGTGGTGGGTGCCTGTACTCCCAGCTACTTGGGAGGCGGAGGTAGGAGACTCGCTTGAGCCCAGGAATTGGGGGTTGCTGTGAGCTGTGATGCCACAGCGCTCTATCCAGGGTGACAGCTTGAGGCTCTGTCTCAAAAAAAAAAAAAAAATGGCCAAAGACAAATAGCTGCCCCACTTTCTAAACAGCGATTTCCTCCAGGTCATCCTGTGGCAGTCACTTTGACATTTTTGAGACACCATGCGCTTACAAGTTGAGAATGACACTCTGACACTCGAATAAGCAAACAGCCCAGTGGCTGATACCAGCCCTCTGGGGGAAGTGCTATCCCCAGGCGCTCCCTGAGCACAAGGCTATTCTTTGTCCCACACCCCATCTAGACATTTCCTCCCTCCTCCCCACCTTTCAGTTATTTCTTAGCTGTGCCACAGATGTTTATTGGGTGTCCACTCTGGGCCTGTCATGAGTGAAGGGCTAAGTGACACTGAAAGAGATAACACGAGAGTCCAGCCTTATGGATTTTGCTCACTTCCAGAGAGTTTTCGATTTAGTTCAACAAGTTTTTATTTTTTTATTTTATTTATTTATTTTTTAAGACAGAGTCTCACTATGTCGCCCTCAGTAGAGTGCCGTGGCATCACTGCTCACAGCAACCTCAAACTACTAGGCTTAAGTGATTCTCTTGCCTCAGCCTCCCAAGTAGCTGGGACGACAGGCACCTGCCACAACGCCTGGCTATTTTTTGGTTGTAGTTGTCCTTGTTGTTTAGCAGGCCCAGGCTGGGTTTGAACCCACCAGCTCTGGTGTATGTGGCTGGTGCCCTAGCCGCTGAGCTATAGGCACTGGTCCAACAAGTTTTTAATAGACTAATAAGTATTGTGAAGGTTAAATAAAAACTATAGAGCATTACAGAAGCATGTGGGAGGGGCAGGGCCGTGTGACACCTTTGTACAAATTAGGAAAAGCTGCCCCTTCCTCCTGCAGAGGCAGTTCTGTACTGGGGGTGCTTGGTGGATGAGTGGAGAGCAGCTGAGTTTCAGCACCCACCACTGCCTCGGTCTAGCATCTTTGTGCAGTCTACAACCTGCACAACCATATACGGCAGCCCTGAGAGAGTCTAACCTAGCTAGATCAGATGTGGTTGATTCCTTTGGGTCACTACCAGTTCTCTTGCCAAGTACATGAAGTTGTCTCAGGTGAGTTATAGGAATCAGTACTGAGGGTTTGGAAATTTGGGTGAGAGGGAAGGAAATAGTTTAGAACTTGACCTTGGAGCAGTGGTTCTCAACCTTCCTAATGCCACAGTGTATTTTCATTGTGACCCACAGGTTGAGAACCGCTGCCTTAGAGGGTCTGGAGGGAAGGGGGCATCTTGGGGTTTCTGCAGATGCTGGCCTGAGCACCTGAAAGGGATAGGAGGCATGTGACCTATTCCAACACCACCACGTCCCTTCTGCCAGTACCAAGTGAGACCAGGCCTGTCAGTGTCACAACCACATCATAGAACAAATAGATGCTTATTAAGGGCCAACCTGAAGGTCCTTCATGTGTCTTGTCTTGGGAGAAGAGCTGTGGCTTGTTCACTGTGACATTCCTAGCATTTCCCACATAGACCTGCTCAGTAAGGATTTGTTGAATTAGCCAGTTAGCCTCTTAGCGTGCATTTCTCTCTGTAAAGCTGTATGAGCAGGTTTGCTCTTTATACATGCCACAAGTGTTCTTGCACTTTCTGCAGGAACATATGTGAGCCCCCATCTGTTTTTATGAAGCCACGAGGCCTACATTTCAGGATTTAAGGCCAAGGCACTGGAAAGACTGTCTGCCAGACCTCAGGCTGGATAGAACCATTAGGAAAAGAAGGTTTTAGTGAATAAAACACAGAAAGTTTGCACAATTCAACGTAACACTTAAAATAAAAAAACACAGTACCTAAGAAATGTCCCCTGAGTTGGTCTGAGGAGGAAGCAGTATTTTTCTTGATGCCCGTTGGTAAACGGATTAGCGATGCTCACAGGTGCTTCCTCCAGCCTCCGCGAGCCCATGTCCTGCCGGCAGAGGGGGCAGTGCTGGGGCACACTGAAGCTGTAGATGGATTTCTCACAGTGGCTGAATTTAATTAAGGGCTTCCCGGCCTCTGCCTGGTGCATAGCTTTTGCCCCCTGGGCTACCAGAAGAGGTTTCTTCCTTTTCCTCATTATACAGCTAGCAACTGCAGGCTGCCCTGAGTAACCTGATCAACAGTGATGTCATCCAGGTAGGATTAACCAGTAACCAGGCTGCCCATAAACTGGCTTCTTAAAGAGCCAGTTTTCACCTGTGCTCACTTACAGCAACTGCTGACAGCCAGGTCCTATCCATCCCTGAAAGATCTCCTTCCTCTAGTCGCCCCTTTCACTGACAGTACTGGATTCATATGTTTACCAGAACTTTGTTATTAGTTAGTAACTAATACTTTTTGTATTAGTCTGTGAACTTGTTAGGACTGGAGACTGACCTTTGTTTTTGTGAACCCAGAATAAGTTATATTGCTTTGTTATTGCATAAATAAATACTTTAAGACTATTTTATTTTGACATTTTATATTGCAGAAGTAATCTTTCTTGTAAAAAATTAATAGCACCATTAGAAATAAGGATAGTGGGGCGGCGCCTGTGGCTCGAGTAGGGCGCCGGCCCCATATACCGAGGGCTGCGGGTTCAAACCCTACCCTGGCCGAACTGCATCATAAATTAGCCGGGCGCTGTGGCAGGCGCCTGTAGTCCCAGCTACTTGGGAGGTTGAGGCAAGAGAATCGCTTAAGCCCAAGAGTTTGAGGTTGCTGTGAGCTGTGACACCACAGCACTCTACTAAGGGCGACATAGTGAGACTTTGTCTCAAAAAAAAAAAAAAGTAGTACCCTTTGTTTCTTCCATAACATTTTCCCACCCCGCCCCCCATATTCTACTATGGTATATTAGCTAATGGTACATCAGGTGACTATTTCCACATACTTTGTGAAAACCCCAATATTTTTGTACTGTATACTGTTTCATTGACTTTTTTTTTTTTTTTAAAAGCCAGTGAAGTGAAGCAGTGGAAATGGAGAAAAAACAAAGGAATTCCAGCTATTCCAGAGGCTGAAGAAGGATCACTTAAACTCAAGATTTCGAGGTTGCTCTGAGCTATGACACCATTGCACTCTACCCAAGGTGACTACAGGATCTGGACAGCCAGGGTTACAGGTGCCTGCCACAATCCTGGCTATTTTTTATTTTATTTTATTTTTTGCGGTTTTTGGCCGAGGCTGGGTTTGAACCCGCCACCTTTGGAATATGGGGCCTGCGCCCTACTCCTTTGAGCCACAGGCGCCGCCCCCGGGCTATTTTTTAGAAACAGGGTCTCGCTCTTGCTCAGGCTGGTCTTGAACTCCTGAGCTCCAGCAATCTGCCCACTTGGCCTCCCAGAGTGCTAGGATTACAGGCGTGAGCCACCGCGCCCAGGCTTAATAAGCATTTTTTAATACACTAGCAGTTTTTACCAACACAGGCATTTTTTCTTACCTTAGCTCTACTTTTTAAAATATTGTTATAAAACATAGATACAGAATACTACACAAAAACAAATGTGTCATTTAGTGATTTCTTCTTTCGTCAATCCCTTAGAACTACCACATGGGGCAAAAACTGGAATATTCCAGCCATCTCAGGGGTCTCTCCATCCCCTAGAGTTCATCCCAGTTTAAGCCCCCCTTCCTCCCTCCAAGAGTGACCCCTAAATCTCATATTTGTGGGCATCATTGCTTATGTTTATTTTGGGGGTTCATCACCCAAGTGTGCATCTGTAGCTATTATGTTTTGGTCTTGCCCATCACAAGTTTTTGGATATATATTTTTAACCCTTTTCCCCCTGTTTCCCTTGTAATGCATCTGTAAAGCACCGACTCATTTGTCATAGCGTCTCCCCCAGTTTGACATTGCTGATGCTCCAGCTGGGTTTGCTACAACATGCTGCTCTGTCCACCTGGCAGCTGCTTCTAGAGACTGGCTCAGACTCTGGTTTAATTCCCTGGGCAAGACTGTAGGAGGTGGTGACTTCTTTCATTTAAAAGCACATCATGGGCTCAGCCCCTGTGGCTCAACGGGCTAAGGCGCCAGCCACGTGCACCTGAGCTGGCGGGTTCGAATCCAGCCTGGGGCCGCCAAACAACAATGACGGCTGCCGGGTGTTGTGGCGGGCGCCTGTAGTCCCAGCTACTTGGGAGGTGGAGGCAGGAGACTTGCTTGAGCCCAGGAATTGGAGGTTGCTATGAGCTGTGATGCCACCGCACTCTGTCCAGGGTGACAGCTTGAGGCTCTGTCTCAAAATAAATAAATAACATAAAATAAAATAAAATAAAATAAAAGCACATCATGGGTGGCGCCTGTGGCTCAAAGGAGTAGGGCGCCGACTCCATATGCCCGAGGTGGCGGGTTCAAACCCAGCCCCAGACAAAAACTGCAAAATAAATAAATAAATAAATAAATAGCGGCGCCTGTGGCTCAGTGGGTAGGGCACCGGCCCCATATACCAAGGGTGGCAGGTTCAAACCCGGCCCTGGCTGAACTGCAACAAAGAAATAGCCAGGCATTGTGGCAGGCGCCTATAGTCCCAGTTACTCAGGAGGCTGAGGCAAGAGAATCGCCTAAGCCCAGGAGTTGGAGGTTGCTGTGAGCTGTGACGCCACCGCACTCTACTGAGGGCGATACAGTGAGACTCTGTCTCTAAGAAAAAACAACAGCACATCACAGCTGGTCTTTACTCCGTTGTGACATTGGTGACCATTCTAAATGCCTAGAAATTTGTTCATTCATTGAGGGTGGCTCAGAGAGGACAGTCTAAGTGCATCATTTTTTTTTTATGCCTGAGCTAGAATGATTTTATAAGGAAACACCTCCCCTCAGCTGTTACTTGGTTACCCAGTGGCTCAGTCAGTCATGCAGGAAGGATTGGATATGTGCCTGATTCTTTACTCACATTTCAAGATAGTGAGAGTGTCTCAGTCACACTCAGAATGTCCCCAGTTGGTTTCATATCCTTTTCTGTAAATGTCACTATAAACTCACAGATATAAACACATTAGATGCATTCTAATCCAGTGAAATTTTCACTCTTATTGAAGCTCAAATTCTTTTGTCCTTAGCCTCTTCAACTGGCTCTTGAGTCCTTTTCATATCACCCTAGGGATCTCTGATGATTTCTTTCTTATCTATTATGTCAAAATGTTTGGGTTCATCCATTCCTGCCCCAGACCTGGTATCAACCATTTCTCCAAGAAACCCTACTTTCTTTAAATGGGAAAGTCTTTTAAGGTCCCATTAAAAGACCTTAAACCTGGAGGATGTCAGTACTTTAAAATGGGAGTCTGCCAACCTCCTCATTTGCTAGCAAATTAATAGACTTCTCTTTCTTTCTCAAAAAGAAAAAAAAAAGACTACAATCTGTCCGCTGGGGGGTGCTCTTTACTGCTGGAGTGGTTATGATCTCTCTGCCTGTTCAGTAGAGAGAGCAGGATTTTTAAAAAGCACACACACATGCACACATAAAGATGAAATATTCCACAATTTGATACTATTTTTAATTCAAGTTCAGGACTACAGGGCTTTTACTTAACCTCTTCTATGTTACATTGTATCTCTTCTACAAGGAAAATCTTAGTTCTTAAGGATACAGGCAAACTATGGAATTAGAATATCCTGTAATTGGCTGGATGTAGTGGCTCATGCCTGTAATCCTAGCACTCTGGGAGGCCGAGGCAGTGGAATGCTCGAGCTCAGGAATTTGAGACCAACCTGAACAAAAGAGAGGCTCCATTTCTACTAAAAATAGAGAAAAGGCTGGGTGCCTATATTTCTAGCACTCTGGGAGGCCGAGGCAGGTGGATTGCTTGAGCTCAAGAGTTCAAAACCAACCTAAGCTAGAGCAAGACCCCATGTCTAAAACTAGCCAGTCATTGTGGTGGGTGCCTGTGGTCCCAGATACTTGGGAGGCTCAGTCAGGAAAATTGCTTGAGTTTGCCTAGAGTTTGAGGTTGCTGTGAGCTATGACGCCACAGCACTCTACCAAGGGCAACAAAGTGAGACTCCGTCTCAAAACAAAAAGCATCCTGCTTAATTTCTGAACAGCTGAGTGTTTTTCTATTTTTTTTTCTTATTTCTAAAGTGATCCCAATGTGGAATTGTCTATACTCTTTTTAGTTTGTTCAACATTTGTTTTACATATTTTGAAGCTATGTTTTTAGGTTCGAACAAATTTAGAGTTTCTCTACCTTCTGTTCTACTAACATTATCATTGAAAAATGTTCCCCTTTGTGCAGGCGTGCATGTGAATCCGGTAAGTGTTATATCAGTGAATAAATGGGTTTTCTACACCATGGTTTATGTAATATACTATGGGAAGACATATGTGGAAAAGATGTATGTGAGAGTGCTACTTGCAAGCAGGGAGATTTTATGCCTTGTTGAAAAACTATGGGTTAATATTTTTTCTATTATTTCACTATAAAGACTGACCATCCTTACAAAAACTGCAAAATTTCTGAAATATCCCCAAATTCCTGAAAAATTATCAGAAGCTGTAAATAATGGAAGTATATACCATGCTTATTCATTAGAAGACTCAATATTTTTATAACAAAGTAAAAGAAATAACATGGAAAGATGTCACAGATAAAAATGTTAGTCAAAAGAAGGCAGACAGGGCGGCGCCTGTGGCTCAGTGAGTGGGGCGCCAGCCCCATACACCGAGGGTGGCGGGTTCAAACCTAGCCCTGGCCAAACTGCAACAAAAAAATTAGCCGGGCCTTGTGGCGGACACCTGTGGTCCCAGTTACTCGGGAGACTGAGGCAAGAGAATTGCCTAAGCCTAGGCGTTGGAGGTTGCTGTGAGCTGTGACACAACAGCACTCTACTGAGGGCAAAAAGTGAGACTCTGCCTCTACAGAAAAAAAAAAAATGGAGGCAGACAGGGCGGTGCCTATGGCTCAAAGGAGTAGGGTTCCGGCCCCATATACTGGAGGTGGTGGGTTCAAACCCAGCCCTGGCCAAAAAAAAAAAAGACAAAAGTGTATATACTGAAGTACTGAATACATAGGTCAAGAACAAGCAAAACTATAGTGCTGGAGGTGAAAATAAATAGCTACCTTGGGAGGCAATGACTGAAATGGGCCATAAGGGAATCTTCTGGGAGTTTTTCAATATTCTTTACCTTCATCTGGTTGGTTGTTTCACAGGTGCGTACATATGCAAAAATTCTTAGAGGGATATATATGCGTCTTGTGCACGTATGTTGTGCATTCATCTCTCAATTATTTTAAAGTAAAACATTTTATTTTATTTATTTTTTTTTTTGAGACAGAGCCTCAAGCTGTCACCCTGGATAGAGTGCCGTGGCGTCACAGCTCACAGCAACCTCCAATTCCTGGGCTCAAGCGAGTCTCCTGCCTCCGCCGCCCAAGTAGCTGGGACTACAGGTGCCCGCCACAACGCCCGGCCATTTTTTGGTTGCAGCCGTCATTGTTGTTTGGCAGGCCGGGGCTGGATTCGAACCCGCCAGCTCAGGTGTACGTGGCTGGCGGCTTAGCCCATTGAGCCACAGGCGCCGAGCCAAAACATTTTATTTTTATTTTCATTTTTATTTTTGAGACAGAGTCTCATTATGTCGTCCTCAGTGGAGTGCTGTGCCGTCACAGCTCACAGCAACCTCAAACTCTTGGGTTTAAACGATTGATTCTCTTGCCTCAGCTTCCCAACTAGCTGGGACTACAGGCGGCCGCCACAACGCCCGGCCCTTTTTTTGTTGCAGTTGTCACTGTTGTTTAGCAGGCCAGGGTGGGTTCGAACCCGCCAGCCTCTGTGTATGTAAACTCTGTGCTACGGGCGCCGCGCTGAGCGACGTGATTTGTGTTTTAAAAATGGAATTTGTGCGACAGGCAAGAAAAGGGTAGGAACCAAAGCAAGAGAGCCCAAGGCTACTACGTGGCCTAGGCCAGAAGGGATGGTCGCCACACCATGGTGGAAATGGACGGGGAGGGACACGCTGGGCACAGGTGTCAGAGCAGGAGCTTCAGAATAGAGAGAACTAAAGGGAAGCTTCGCAGAGGGGCTTCCACCATGGGAAAGGGAAGGTGAACAGCAGAGGCATTCCAGGAAGGAAAATGAGGACCGAAACTTGAAGAGGCGGTAGAGATTTTTGAAAAAGAGCAGTTGGGGACGGGCTGGCGGGACAGTCGGGTCGAGGCCTGAGAAGGGGCCGCGGGAGTGCGAGTGGACAGGGAGGAGCACCTGGGATTAAGCTGGGGCTTTGCCACCGGGTGAGAGGCGGGGACCCGAGGAGGCGGACTGGAGATGGAGGCAGAATCTAGCAACTGCCAGTGGACATGTGGACAAGACTGGCAGGAGAAGAGACTTTACCTCTTTCACGTTTACACGGATGGAGCTGGAACACATTCTTCTTAGCGAAGTCCCAATCTTACCTGTTCTTTCCTGCATTCTTAGATCCACCAGCACCAGCAGGGAATGAACTCCTCTTCACAGAGCTTATTTTAGCTCTTTAGGGTTTCTTCTCTAAGTTCCTACATTTTGACAATTTCTACATCTTCATTTTGTTCTTCCATTCCTAAGGGTGATGGTTGCTTCCCTCATAGCTATATTTGTGGTAACTTATTGTTTCCTCTTTGTCTTTTAAGTTAACTAGTCAACAATTATTCTTGATTAGTAACTCTTTATATTGAATTCTCTTTGTTAAAAAATGCTGATGTGGTGTTTCTTTCCTTATTGGACACTGACTGATACCCCCACATAAAACCTGTGACTTACATCTGTCAAAGGGCATACCAAGCAAGTGCATTGCTGCTATCTATCATTAATCTCAAAGTCTTTCTTCTTTCCATTCCCAGAGTAGTAATGTCTGGCTAAATAGTCACTGGTGAATTTTTTGGACAATAATAGAATAAAAAGGAATAAATAGTGACTATGGGAGTCGACACAGTTTAAAGCACATTTGTTGGAGCTTCTGCTCAGTTTCCCTTCCTGGGATAGTTGTAAGTTAAAGTTTAACCAGAAATGTTCCAGTACAAAAGAGAAGCTCACAGTTGAGAAACTGTGATATCATCTTCCAAGTAGTTCACGAGAAATCCAGTCCATAAAAGAGTGACCCTGTAGTCTGGGTTCACATCATGGCTCTGTAACTTAAGAACTATGGTATTTTTGAGCAAGCAACTTACCTAATTGACCTCAGTTTTCTCATTTATAAGATATGGATGATTAGACATTTTTCAAAAGATTCTTATGAGGATTAAAATAAAGGAAAAGTATGCAAATGAGCCTACCGGAGAAGATGTCACAGAGTAGAGTTAAATATGTATGAGTCATTCCCCTTCCTCTCCTTTACCCATCTCTGGATTGCCTAAAGCATTAGCAAGGTAAGAGAGATTTCATTTTCCAGAGATACCAAAGAGGAAAGGCAGACTGTGGTCAGTCTTCATCACCATCATCATGATCACCACCCTCCCATCATTACTACTATCATCATCATCACCATCATGATTAAGCAATAACTCCAGCAAGGCTTGGTGCTTTACATGTTTTCCTTTATGTACTTTTCATCGCAGTATTTTCCTCACCATTTACAGGTGAGAAAACTTTCAGAGGTCAAATTACTGCACAAGCTCCCACAGCTAATTATTATCAGTGCTATAAACTGAATTCATGTCTGTCTGGGCCCAAGACCCTTGCTCTTTGCTCCTACTGCCTTCAACTACAGGGAGCAGGAGTCAGACCTATCCCACGTCCTCCCATTAACCAGATGTTGGCCCCAAATGCTGTGTGTTTCTGCACTGCTGATACGTGGTCTGACTTGTAGCCCTTCCTGGCCTCCTTTTTCTGTCCATGTTCATAGCAACAACATCTCAATGGAGCCAAAAAGCAATTACCCATCTCATGTCTGACCCCAGGTAAACAGACACACGCTGGCGTCTATGGTCTGAGTATCTTAATGGGCACTTTTTGAAAGACATCCTCTATCCATTCCTTCCTACTCTGATTAACAGTTACAGTGGGCCCCTTTGAATGAGACTTCACTGAGTACTTTCATCTCTCCTCCTTTAGCCCTGATGCCTAAGTGGTAAAAGGAGGAGTGGGGTGTGGGACATGGGAGAAAAGAAAGAAGTGAAGGCTGCCAGTCATACTAGTCATTTTGTTGCTACCTTTAGGGAGTCAGAGAGACCCCGGGGAAATCACAAGATCCCTAGGAATGGGGAACCAGGCTTTTATGGTTCTGCAGCCACCACCCCCTCCCATCACAACACTAATGAAGAACCAGACATACAACAGACGCTGACTAGGAACAACCCAGGACAGAGTGGTGCACAGTGGGATCTAGCTTAGTCCTTGTTCTGCCACCAAGTGGCTTCAGACAAGACGTACCCCATCTCCTTGTGATGCAGTTCCCTCTTCTGAAGAAGGAAGAGTGTGCTATGTAGAATAGACCTGAGCTGTGGAGTCCGAGAGGCTTGACTTTGAATTCAGGCCATGCATGGTCTGTGACCCTACACAAGATACTTAAATCTCTCCTAGACTCAGTTCCCCCCTCTGTCGGGTAGGAGTAATGACAATACCTGCCATGTAGAGTTATATGAAGACTAAATCACTGCCAGACTTGGAGGAGCTGGGAGCTTCTTGTCCATTCCTTGATAAGGGGATTGGACTAGATGACTGATTTCCAAAGTTCTTTCTGGGCCTGCTCTTCTGATGACGAGGGTGGCCTCCAGGTTCCCTGTGGCATAGTGCATTTCTGCATATGAGAAGGTCTCCTTACTTTATAGTTAACCCTAAGCACAGCAGCTTAAGGGATGGACAGAGTAGGGAGGCAAAGTTCCCAGGCTTGCTGCATGTCATCCTCCTACCATGGGTTATGTTCCTATGACATGCTAGAGCATCACAGGAGGTGTCTGCAGGAGGCCACCAAACACCCATGTCTGTGCATCATCCTGATACATGAGGTGCTCAGCTCCTTTTCAGGGGATAGGGGTGTGAGCACAATCCCTTCTCACCTTGGCCACAGCCCACACTGCCTAAGAGATTCATCTTCATGAAAGATTCCATCCTTCATTCACACGGTCTCTGTCCAGGCTCAGGTCCTCATCATCCCTCCCTCTTTACTCCTGGAAGGCTCCTAAAGGGCTTCTTTCCCTCCAGTCCTTCTCTGCTCCAATCCTCTCCCTGGCCTGGTGCCAGACATTGCTGGTGTGGCTCCCGGCATACTGGGCACAGATTTCTGGCTTCTTGATTTGTTTCTACTATCTCCAAATTTTTCTGCAGTGAGTCTGTATTATTTTCATAACCACAAAAAATTTAACATTAAACTCAAATCCCATCATTTCTCTACTGAACACTTACTCTTCCCCCATTACCTTGAGGATAATGTTGAGTCTCCAAATTCTGGAGTAGCTGATCGCTTCTTCTACCTTATCTCTTGAAGTTCCTCCTGTGTACACATCGCACAAAGATACTGTTGTGCCCCAGATGCCCATTCTTTCTTATTCCCCACACCTCTGGGCCACCATTCACACAGCTCTGCTTTCCTGAAATGTTTCCGCCTGATGCTTTCTTAGGTAAATCTCTAGTCAGTCTTCAAGTCTTTCTTGACCTTCAGTCTTTCCTGATCACCCCACAGTTGCCTAAGCCTGCAGGTTAGGCAGACCCCCCGAGGCTGGAGGGTCACGCACTTACATCTACTGGAGAAAAGATCTCTCTTGACTGGGACTGTCTCTGTGCCACTTCCAGGTTAGATTGTGAGATTTTCAAATGCAAGGACCTTCATCAAGGCTTAGAACATGGGGCCCTTACTACATGGACTGCTTTCCTGCCTTACACTGTGCTAACCACCAGGGACACGTTAGCGAACAAACTATCAGTTTCTGCCCTCCTGGAACTTACAGCCAAGTGGGAAAGACAGACCAAAATGAACAAGCCAGAAACTCAATGAGAAATTTAAATCATAAAATACATTGTGAAGGATGCAATTGGTGCTATGATAAAAAGTTAATTGGTGGAAGGGGATTACTTAGGATTCTCCTAGGAGGCTTCTTTGAAGAGATGGCATTTAAGCTGAAATCTTAAGGATGGGAAGGCGCCAACCGGCAGTAGAGCTGGGGAGAGCTTTCCAGGAAGAAGGTTGACAGGATGGAAAGAGTCTGGCTTGTGTGCTCAAGGCTCTGGCAGAGGTCTGGGTGGCTGCAGCCCAGGAAGCAGGGCCCAGAGCAGGTGATATGGGAGGGAGGAGAAGGGGAGAGTGTAGATTCATTTCCAGGTGTTGACTTGTAACCTGGGAGGTGACGTGACCAAATTTGAGTTTTAAATGATTACGCTGACCTTCAGGCTCCTCACATGAAAACGAGTCTCATATCACCTACTTCTGAGGTTTTTCTTAGATGAGAACCTTTTATTATTTTTCAAAAGTAGTTCACTTACTTTTCGAATTTTCATTTTTTATTGACACATAATCATTATGCATATTGTAAGGCCAACAATGTGATGTTTTGATACATGTATACATTTTGTAATTATCTAATTAGGGTAGACCTCTAAGCCAAGACTTCCAAGATAAAAAGCCACCCCATGCTTGACCGGGAGCAAACTTAGAGTACCTGGCGTATTGTAGAAACTCAATAAGTTGGAGTAGGGTGAGTGGATTGTTTTTCTTTAGTTGTTTTTGTTTGTTTTGCAAACAGATGTTTGAATAGCTTGAGATTTGATCAAGGTCTGCTCTGCCTGGACTAATCTGTATGTATTGCTGGCAGCTAAAAACACCTGACCATTCAGTGGTGACATTTTGCAGACTAACGAGCTGCTGATAAGAGTGGGACACCAGCCAGATACTTCCTGCCCTAGCTTGACCGTGGTTACAGAAGGGAGCTGACATGGAGAGCCACAGTGTGAAATGATCAAAGTCAAGTGCCTCATTTTGTGGAAGGTACCTGAAGCCCAGAGAGTAGAAGGAATAGTCTGAAGTGACAGAAGAATCAACACCACAATTGATTTTAGAGCTCAAGTCTCCTAACCTAAGTCTGGTGTTCATACCAATTTGTTAAGAAGGGCAACTCTGAGATTGAAGGGTCAGCCCCATTAGGGAGCCTTTGAACTCACCTTCTGCCTGACTCAAGTCTCAGCATCTTTACTGTTGCTAAACTACTTGTCCTGGGGAGGCAAAGGTGCTTGTAAAGTGAATGAAAATTCGCTCTCCAGACTGTCATCCCAGCACACAGCACTGCTGCTCTGGCAGAATGCTCAGAACGTAGCCATATTCTGGACTGGAGGCACTGGGATGAGCTGCTTGCACTTAACTCAAGGTAGTGCTCAAAGGGCTGGAAGATATTGTTGGGCATCCAACTTCAGCCTTAGCAGGGAAGGAAATCAGCCCAGAGAGGGGAAGTGTCAAGGCCTGTATCACCTGGAAGTGCGTGGTCCAGCTAGAATCAGGTATCAGGTCTCCTAATTCCTGGCCCAAGGCTCTTCCCAGTGTTCTGTGCCATCTATCCTCTTCGACACTGCTCTGAAACTGCCCCTGTCTCCTTCTGGACCATGTATGTCTGAGGGCTGGTTTTACACCTTGTCTTTTTCCTTCTGTCCCCTTTTCAGGCAGCTGTCAAAAGCACCTCCAAAAGAATGCTCTGATTACAGGAACTTCACTATCGCCCACTGGTGATCCCTAGGTACAACAAAAGGGTATTGAGAGTGTCTCAGGTAGGAAGACTTCTCCAAACACACATACACACTCCATTGGTTCAGTTTCCAACCACTCTGTGTCTTTGAAGTTAAGCTTCAAAATAAGTAAGTTAGTTCTTCCTTTAGCATAGACAGAATTGGGCACGGCAGTATGTGCACACATGTGTGTGGGCGATGTTTCCCATTTGGCTCTCAGAACAATCAACTTATAATCAGGCATTACTTATTCATCCCATTTTATAGATGCGCACCTTTGATCATTTTCCAAATACAGTACTTAGGTCACTACAATAAGCCATACACTATGCCAAGTAGAACTCCTGTTCTCATGGGGCTGACATAGTATGAGAATGGAGAAACTAATGACTGTGAAGTTGAAGGAACCTGCCCAAAGTTGTCCTGTAGTAAGCCAAGCCTTGATCCAGCGTTTCTTTGTTCAAATCTCATGCTCTTTCTATGGCACTGAGTCCCATCGTGTTAAGACTAAGGATTGAGACTAGAACAAAATGGGGCAAGACAGCCTTGCAAATGACTGGCCTGCAGCATCTATAAACTCTGAGGAGGAAAAATCAGCAAGTTAAATGTGTGTGTGTGCAGAAAGAGTGAGAGAGAGAGAATGCCCAGTCCCACAGCTGGACTTAGGTCCAGAATATAATAGCCTGGATACCTCAAATGAAAATTTCTATGGCCCTAACCTTTTCCTCCTGAGACTGTCTCTGCTCTAACAACATAACAGAGACCACTTGAAATCTATAAACTTTTGTGGGGTCTAGATAAATCTAAGCAATTTTCTTCTTTATGCTCCTGGCATCCACAGCATTATAGTATATATTAAACGAAGGTTAAGTGTTTCTAAAAATAAAAAATACTTAAAAACATTAAAATGTATTATTTCAACAAGGGCAAGACCTTCCCTCCCTGTATGCACACACTTGGTCCCTAGGTTGGAGGCCTCTCCTTGCCATTTTTCTGCACCTTTACAGTTTAAGAAAACCCCAGGGGCAAACCTCCAGCACTTTGGTTCTTCCTCACCCAGGGTGAAGACCCCAGCTCTCCCACCTGCCCCAAGCATATATGTACACAGTTTGCAAAGAATGCTCACATTTGTTTTTTCAATGTGACGAGCCTATCAAAGTGGGTAGAGGAGAGGGGTGGTAAGAATGGCATTTGGCCAGGGCCTCACATTCATATTTAGCCTCAGATTTAGACTCTTGATTCCCAAATGAGGTTATGCAAACTGAAGTGGGAATGTCTGAGACATGAATTGTTAATTACAAATATTCAACACAGCCCACCATTCTGTAGCCTTCTGTTTATCATTTCTCAGAAGAATAGTTTGGAAAATGGGGGTGGTATTTGACTTGGAGAGACTCTGAGCCCACCCCTGGGAAGGCAAATGAACACCCTCACCACACAGATGGGGAAACTGAGGCCGAGGGCTCAGCTCTAAGCTCAAAATCATAAAATAACAACTTCGCTGCATGTGGCTGGCAGCACCAAGAGAAGTTCCCTGAGGCTGTGACACGTGGGACAGAAGCCGCCAGTCTTACAGCCATTGAGCACTGGACAGGTGGCAGGTGCGAACTGAGAAAAACAGTCAGTGCAAAGTACACGTCACAGTCCCAAGAGTGAGTATGAAAAACTAATGTAAAATGTCTCTTGAATAAATTTTTATATTTATTGCATGTTCAAATGATAACATTATTTTGGATATGTTGGGCCAAATAAAAGACATTGTTAAAATCAATGCCACCACTTCCTTTTAACTTTTTAAAATGTGGCTATTAGAAAATTTTAAATCACGTATGAGGCTCATATTATATTTCTATTAGACGGCACTGCTCTGAGGGAAGTACGTACCATTTATCCCAAGCACTTGCTGGCTTATACTGCAGTGGGGTGCATTCCTGCTAAATGTTTTGAAAGAGTCTTGGGGAGTTTGGATCATCTCAGAGGCAATGAGCTTAAAAATGAATTTGGGACTTGGGGTGGGTTTGGGCTTTCAAACCTCCCAGCTCTATTTCTGAACCCACAGACATCCATTGAGTGAGGTCAGGGCAATAACAGACAGGGTGCACAGGAAGTCACATTAAATGCCAGGCTTGCTTCCTATAAATCACCTGGATTTTTCAGCAAATTAGATGACAAAATGAGACATCCAGGCGGAAATGAAATTCCCGCCGTAGCAGCAGCATCAACCCACTCCGACTGGCTGTGGGCACAGGGCCGGCTGTCACACGGGAGCTTTGATTTGGAGAAGGATCCAAGCACCTGATTCCTTCCCTGGGCTGGTGCGGAGGCCTGAGTCAGCCCTCATCTGCCAGGGAGTGGGGACCCTGGGCATCTGCTCACTCTTCTCAGGACGGGCATTTCCAGAGCTAGATGAAAATAAGTCACCCCTGATTTTGGTCCCTCTGTGGCCGGCCCTCTAGGTTCAGACTGGGGAACAATTTTTATGTAAGTAAGTTCTCGTCAAGAAACGCACCAGCTCCAAGGGGCCAGCAAGCCTTAAGGCATTTGGTGACCTCTTCTGAAGAGAACTGTGCCATGAGCTCCAACCCCGGGGGCTCAAGATGTGGGCAGTCCATCTGGACACCAAGGCCCAGCTGTTCTCGGAGACCTTGA
The DNA here is from genome assembly GCA_963574655.1 of Perodicticus potto. Lineage (NCBI taxonomy): Eukaryota > Metazoa > Chordata > Mammalia > Primates > Lorisidae > Perodicticus > Perodicticus potto. Next base: position 26,249 of record CAUYRH010060833.1, read on the forward strand.
GTAGTTCTCTCCATGTTTCTGGGACCGTCTCCTTTTGATCAGCTGGGGTGATGTTGGCCTAGATGATGTCTCAGGGTCTTTTCAACTCTGACCATGTTGTATGGCCTCATTCAGTCACACGCAGACAGATACAAACACACAGACACACAGAGACAGATGGACACATATCTGCCCAAACACTCACAGAGGCACAGAGACCCACAGATATACACCTGTAGACACACACACACCCTTTGTATCCAAGGGGTTACAGAACCCTGAACAACTTCCCAACAAAACGCTCCAGATTCCTCTGATCCATCGTGCCCCAGGCTCACAGTGATATCTTGAGACCTCCACCCACACACATGCACACACACAGGAACACAGACACACACAGACACACATGAGAGCGCCTTCTGTTTTCATGCCATCACCTTCTCCTGCCCCCCCCACCTGTGGTCTGTTCCCAGGCCACTCCCAGACGCAGGTGCTGGGCCGCCCACATGGCTCCACAGCGGCATATCCAGAGCACCAGCTGCACTGGCCACCTCTGCACCCCCCAGCCCTGTGTTCCAGCTTCCCCCTCTCATGGCTTCTTCTCCACTACCCAGAGACACGTCCCGGCTCCCGGCAGGCAGGAAATCCTCGGTGCCCTGCCCTTCTCCCCAGCACACCTCTCCTGCCTATCACTGCCGAGTGCCTTGGAGGAGAGGTTAACAGGCACGGCCTTGCCACCACTCCTCAGCCTCCACCACTGCATGGAAACCTTTCCAGCAAAGTCACCCAGGGGCTCTCTAATTGCCAAATCAAATGCATTCCTTTTAGTCCTCACATCACCAGCCTTTTCTGCACCATCTCACTGTGCAGCTCACTCCCTCCTGGCTCCTGTGACACCGTTCACCCCACTCTTGGAATGCTCCTTCTCAGCCTTCTTCAGCTCACCCTTCAGATGCTCTGAGGTCCCAAGGTCCCAACCTCATCTCTTATGTACACCCGAGCCTCGCACTGCCATTCCAGGACCATGGTTGTCAGTACCTCTAGGAGACAGAATGAACTCACCAGCCCTCCTCTGCTCTGCCGCCACCTCCCACCTCCCTCTCGCCCCTTATTTCGGTTCTTTGCACCACCATGCCTGCCTGGCCCCAAGCCAGGAGGAGTCTGTGAATCATTCCAGATTCCCTTCCCATTTCTTTTAATCCATTGCATTTAAGTGGTAGCAAAAGCCTGAACACCTCACTGATGAGGCCCTCTAGGACCCACTGACCTGCCATGACCCCCCTACCCCACCCAGAGGGATGTCTCGAGGTCTCCCATCACAACCTGCCATCCCACGCTTCATTCCCACAGCAGCTACTCATCTGAAGGACGCAGCCCCAGCGCCCCGGTAAGCCAACCTCCACTTCACTCCCCAGCCTTCCCGGTGCCATCCCCTCATGCATACGCAATAAACAGGTCTTCCAGGCTATTTTTACCCTGACATTTCCACGCTGTTGCACCTCCAGCAATTGGCCTGAGTACTCCCAGAGGCTGCATGGCCTCTCCCTGGTTGTCGGTCCTCTTCAATGATTTAAATATTCAACACCATGTCACTCATTTTTAGGGAGATCTCCTGGCTCTCAGGCAGAGTTAAGTGCCCCTTCTGGTCTCAAAGTGCCCATATTTTCCCACATTTATAATTTTCTTCCCCCTGATATTGAGCTCCTTATGGACAGAGACTGATTTATTCATGAGTTCCCAGAGACCCACAATAGTCCCAGTACATAGACAGTGTTAGACAAACGTTTATTAAATGAATGAATGAATGACTATTCAGTCCAGACAGCGAGTTCAGGTCTGACTCAGAGCCCTGCCTTTTTCCTGGGAAGGTCAAGATCTAGTGTGGGTTCCTGGTGACGCCTAGCAACGGTTGCCATGACAACGGAAAGCACCATTTTCTTAGGGCAGTTCCCCCCCTTTCCACCTGGCTCTGGAGGAGGCAGCCCTTCTGCTCTGAGTCAGAAAGCAGTGAGTGGGGACAGTCTCGCTGGAACAGCTGATCATGTGGCCTGGCTCAACCCCCTACCCCAGGATAGAGGTCCTGATGGGAAGGGAGAAAATAGGATTTGATGGAATCAGAAGTGCTTGGCGGCTCCAGGCAGAGGGAGGAGGAACAGACAGGGCCAACCGGCAGTGGAATGCTGGGGTAACCAGAGCGAATGTTTGTCATAGGGGCCTCCATGTCAACAGGGAGGCGAGATGAGATGTCCCTGGGGCTGTGGGGGAAGCAGAGTGCTGGGCGGGGGTGGGAGAGAGTTGACCTCTAGAACACAAACTAGAGGGCCCAGGTGCTCTGATTCCCAACCAACCCCTGCAAGGACTCTTCCGGGGGCAGCTTCTCCAGGTCCTAACCGTCTCCTGTGCAAACTGGCACAGTTGCAACAGGGTCAGTAAGAGCCCTGAGGGGACAGGCTATGTCTGCTTGAATCATCCCTCCATCCTCCGTGCCTAGCACAGTGCCTGCCACACAGTTCATGCACCGTAGTGAGTGTAAATGAATGAAGGGCTGTGCTGGGATGAGAAGTGGGGAGTCCAGGAAAAGAAAGCGCCAAGGGCCTATTCTGAGCTAGTCATGCAGCATGGATGCTGTTAGGGAAGAAGAGGATGCTAGGGCTCAGAGAGGGCATATCACTTGTCCAGGACATGCCACTAAAGGGGAGGGCCTGGGACAGAAACAAGGCTCCGCACCTCCTCATCACACCTCTACTCTCCAGGCAGGGATGCACCTGCTGAACAGGTGAGAGGGGCTTTTGCTCTGTCTACCCCATGGCCCTCAGTGCCTGGCCCTGATGGTCAGGGCTGTGGGACACACTGCAGCCAGAGGGATGTCAGGTAGGTTCAAAGCGGAGACAATGCCAGTCTCTGGAGTCTAGGATGGTAGCGGAGGACAGCCACTCTCCCAGAGGGGAGAGCCAGCATGGGAAAGCTCATCTCCCCTTCCCTTTCTCCCACCTGGTCTTGGTTCGTGCCTGGAACCCTGTGGCAGCTTGATAGAACAATGAAAAGGATTTCCAATTGTTGAGTTCTTACCTTACTATGTTCCAGGCACTGTTCTCAGCTCTTTATACGAATTCACTTATTTCATGCTTTCAATAACCCAAAGAGGTAAGTGTCCTTTTTAATCTGCTTTTTACAGATAAGGAAACTGAGGCACCAAGAAGTTAATTTGGCTAAGGTTACACATGGCTACCACGTGGCAAAACCCAGTTGTGGACCCAGGCGGTCGGCCAGAACCTATGCTCCAACTGTGGTGCCACCAGGCTTCCTTCATCTGGTAGTGAATTTCTGGGCTTTTGGTTCAGTTTTGGTCTCTCCCACCAGAAGCTAGAGACAGTAGATATGCTCTCTAAGCTCCCTGAGCTTAGTGCAGGGCAGAGGGTAAAGAAGGGAAGGGCACCTTGAACATGGCTAACTCTTCCTAGGCTCTGATCGGCCACAGCTTAGCTTGAAGACCCCCAGGTGCAGGCTCAGGCCTGCTCTGCTCTTCAACCCCCGACTTGGCCACCGCAAACCAGAGGCAAGCAGCTTCCTTGAAGAAGCCCCGAACACCCTAGCTGCCTACTCTGCTCCAGGCCTTGAGGCCCAGGTCTGGGCTCTTTCCTCTGAACTCGGGGGTAATGACAGCTTTTCATGCTGGTTGTGAGGCTTAAAGGGGACAGTGCCTGCAGAATACTTGGCACAAACAGGTACTCTGAATTATACTTCACATTATCCTATGTCCCTCCACCTTAACGCTCCTGGAAAATACTGTTCATCCAGGTAAATCTGAGACTGGAACTTGGGGTGACAGAAAGGCTCTGACTTCCACGGTGTCAAGGTAGAGATGCCAGTTTAGACTTTCATCATAGCTGCGTTCCCCTGGGATGGCCCCAGGCTACCCTGCCGAGCAGCATCTCACAGAGCGGACAAAGCTCCCACAGCCAAGCCCCAGGCAGGAAATCCAGGCCAGAGAACCCTGAGTGGGATGTCGTCGGGGGTGCCATCTGGCCAAATGGTCATAGCTCATCTCAGCTACCAGAGGCAGCGGGCAGGGCTCTGCTGGAGCATCCTTCCCCCAACCCCCTCCGAGCCTGCCTGCCAGTGGCTACCGCCCTCTTCATAGGGATGCGCTGGAATTTTCTGCAATGAGCCTGTATCTTCCTGATGTCAAAATCTCCCATTTTGGAGAGATCAGCTATCCCTTTATGACCCCAGCGGAGCAAATGAATGAGACAATTATTACTATGATTCTGTACTGCCTTCGTAATGAGATTTTCTTAGTATGGATTAGGTTTGGGCTTTGTCCACCTCTTAGGTCCCTGTGAAATAGTAAGGCTATTAAATTAAAAAAATATATAAAAAAAAAAATTTACTTGCTGTGTGACCGCAAGCACGTTCTTGTCTGTCCAAGGCTCTGTTTCTTCTGTAAAATGAAAAGGGGACCGGTGCAGGTGACTATTGAGAGGTTCCAGTGGGATAGTACCTCTGTACCTATAGAGGCAGATTGGAATAATGGTTTCAAAACTCTTTCTATATGGGAGTGTCAAGGTAACTGTACCCATCAAAATGTAAAATGAGCACGCCTTTTGATCCAGAATATGCAAGCAATGCCCACAGATATGTAAGCAAAAGTAGACCAGATGTACCTCTGTGTATACTCAGGACTGGAAATAACACAACTGCCCATCACGGGTCTATCTTTACAGTGCACCCTTATGAAATAGGTCCCCCAGTGATAGAAGGGAGTTTAAAATAAATAATTAGTGTGTGTGGGGGAAACCCACTAAAGTGCAAAACAGAATGGGTGCACATAACACAGTTGCTATAAATAACAAAGGAGAGAGAGGTATCGGTATAGCCACAGATATGCCAACATATGTCTAACCTATCTTTACTGGAAGGAGCCAGAAAAAACTAGTAACAGCATTTAACTTTCAGGAAGCAGCTTGGAGATCCAGGTGTGGAAGACAACTTTAACTTCTGTTTTCCACCCTCCTGCAGCGTTTGAATATTTGTACCATGTCTATCTACTACTTTTAAATACACAGGAGGATGGATCACAGAGAGATAAAAATTGCATTGTTTTTTTTGAAAAGTAAATTTATTTCGGGTTCACATGAGGGTACAAACAACCAGACCCAAATATTTGCTTTTGTTAGGCAGAGTCCCTCTTGTGTTTATGTCCCCCACACAAAAGGTGTAGCAGATACCCCCTCTCCGTGCCATTCAGTAAGAGAACCCCAACACCTCCTCTTTCCCAACTTGAATTACCCCTTCCCCCAACTTGAATTGAAATAAGTTTTTCTCCTATGTGGGCATGCATCAGATCGGCTACTGGCTTCATGTTAGTATCGAGTCCACTGGATAATTGCTTTTCCTTTCTTGTGATACTTTACTAAGAAGAATGTGTTTCAAGTCCATCCAGGATATTACGGAAGATGAGAATTTGCCATCCTTTTTTATGGCTGAACAGTATTTCATGGTGTGCACGTACCACAATTAGTTAATCCATTCCTGAGTGGATGGCCACTGAGGGCGTTTCCACAAAAATTGTATATTTCTTTTAATTTATAAAGTCTATGGTGTTTATCATGAAGCTTAGCATTTTGGTTTCTTAAAATAGGAAATGTGTCTCATTGGTTTGGTCACTGGTTGCTATTACCAACTACCTCAAAACATGGTGGATTAAACAAGGATGCTTTAATGACAAGCATCCCTCATTGGATGGCCATTTGCTTTATGGCACTTTGCAGATAATGCCTTTTTTACAAATAGAAGGTTTGTGGCAACCCTGCCTTGAGCAAGCCTATTCATGCGGGTCTTCCAACAGCACAGTGCTCGCTTCAAGTCTCTGTGTCACGTTTTGGTAATTTTCATACTATTTGAAACCTTTTAATTTTTCTAATATCAATTATGGTGATTTGTGGCCAGTGACCTTGGATGTCGCTATTGTAATTATTTGGGGCGCCATAACCCACACCAGGGTTAGATGGTGAACTTCATCGAAGTTTTCCAACTGCTCTACCAACTGGCTATTCCCATCTCTCTCCCTTTCCTGAGGTCTTTCCATCTCCTGAGACACAACAATACTGAATTCAGGCCAATTAATAACCCTAAAGAGGTCTCTAAGTATTCAAGTAAAAGGAAAAATTACATGTGTCTCACTTTAAATCAAAAGCCCAGAAATGACTAAGCTTAGTGAGGAGGGTGTGTCAGAAGCTGAGATAGGCTGGAAGGTAGGCCTCTTGCACCAGTTAGCCAAGTTGTGAATGCAAAGAAAAAGTTCTTGAAGGAAATTAAAAATACTGCTCCAGTGAACACACAAATGATAAGAAAGTAAAACAGCCTTATGCTGACATGCAGAAAGTTTTAGTGGTCTGGATAGAAAATTAAACCAGCCACAATGGTCCCTTAAGCCGATGCCTAAACCCCAGCCAGGTCCTAATTCTCTCCAGTTCTATGAAGGCTGAGAGAGGTGAGGAAGCTAAAGAAGTGTGGAGCTACCAGAGATTGGTTCATGATGAAGTTTATGGAAAGAAGCATCTGTACAACATGATAGTACAAGGTAAAGTAGCAAGTGCTGAGGTAGAAGCTATAGCAAGTTGTCCAGAAGGTCTAGCTAAGATCATTGATGAAGGTGGCTACATTAACAAGATTTTTAATGTAGACAGAACAGCTTTATATTGGAAGAAGAGGCCATGTAGAACTTTCATATCTGGGGAAGAGTCCATGCCCAGCTCCACAGCTTCAAAAGACAGGCTGACTTTAGTGTTAGACTAATGCAGCTGATAATTTTAAGGTCAAACCAATGCTCATTGACCATTCTGGAAATCCTAGGTGCCTTAATAATTATGTTAAATCTACTCTGCCTGTGTTCTAGAAATGCTTACAAAGCCTGGATGATAGAACATCTGTTTACAGCATGGTTTACTGAGTATTTTAAGCCCACTGTTGAGAGCTACTATTCAGGAAAAAAATAAGATTCTTTACAAAATAATACTGCTCATTGATGATGCACCTTGTCACCTATGAGCTTTGATGGATATATACAAGGAGATTAATGTTGCTTTTATGCCTGCTACCACAGCAACCATTCTGCAGCCCCTGCCTGGATCAAGGAGTAATTTTGACTTGCAGGTTTATTATTTTAGAAGTCTATTTTGTAAGGCTATAGCTGCCATAGAGATTCCTCTGATAGATTGGGGCAAAGTAAATTGAAAACCTTCTGGAAGGGATTCCCCATTCTGAATTCTTGAAAAACTTTCATTATTCATTGGAGGAAGTTAAAATATCAACCTTGGGCAGTGCCTATGGCTCAGTGAGTAGGGTGCTGGTCCCATATACCGAGGGTGGTGGGTTCAAACCCAGGCCTGGCCAAAATGCAACAATAAAAAAAAAATAAAAAATAAAATAAAAAATAAAAATGAATAAAATAAAATAAAATAATATAAAATACAATAAAGTACCAACCTTAGCAGAAGTTTGGAAGAAGTTGAATCCAATCCCCACAGATGACTTCGAGCAGTTCAAGACTTCAGTAAAGGAATAAGTGCCCATGTGGAAATATCAGGAGAACTTGAATTAGAAGTGGAGTCTGAAGATGTGACTGAGTTGCTGTAATCGCTAGATACAATTTTAAGAGATGAAGAGTTGCTTCTTATGGATGAGCAAAGAAAGTAGTTTCTTGAGATGGAAACTACTCCTGATGAAGATGCTGTGAACATTGTTGAAATGATAATAAAGGATTAAGAGTATTACATAAATTTAGTTGATAAAGCAGCAGCAGAGTTTGAGAGGTTTGACTCCAATTTTGAAAGTAGTTCTGCTGTGGGTAAAACGCTACCAAACAGCACCACACACTGCAGAGAAATCTTTCATGAAAGGAAGAGTCAATAGATGTAGCAAACGTCATTGTTTGTCTTATTTTCAGAAATTCCCAAGGCCACCCTACCCTTCAGCAGCCACCATTCTGATCAGATGCCATCAACATGGAGGCCAGACCCTCCACCAGCACGAAGTGTATGGCTCTCTGAAGGATCATTAGCACTTTTTAGCAATAGAATATTTTAAACTTATGGTACGTATATGTTTTAGACTATTGCACACTTAATAGATTACAGTATAGTATAAGCATAACTTTCGTATGCCCTGAGAACCCAACATTGTGTGATTTGTTTTACTTTGATGCTATTGCATCTTTACCATGGTGGTCTGGAAGTGAACCTGCAATATCTCTGAGGTATGCCTGTATTTGTCACAATTTTGAGGGCTGGCTGGTCAGCTCTAGCCTGGGTTTGCTCAGGTGGGTACACTAAGCTGCAGGTTGTCTGGCCCTGGGCTCAGCTGGGACAGCTGGGCCTCTGTCCCATGGTCTTTCATCTCAGACTTCTACATGGCATGGTCTCCAGGCTCCAAGAAGGTCAAACAGAAGATTCGAGGACTCTTGAGACCTAGTCTGCAGAAGCATCATTGTTGCCATGTGTGCTGGTCAAAGCGAGCCACAAAGACAGCCTAGTCTTTGGCTGGCTAAAAGATAAGGGATAAGGGAAGAAACCTTACCTCTTGATAGGAAAATTTGCAAAATAATGGTGGCCACCTTTATTCTACCATACTAAAGTTTTTAATAATGGCATAATTGCACTTTACATGACCAAAGTCACTATTTTTATCAGTGCATTTTGCCCCATTCTCCATTATCTATTGGTCTCTGGGCCATAGAACAGACCTGGCTCAATAAATATGTGTGGATGGATGGATGGGCGGATGGATGGCCTCACCCACCACGGCAACCTCTTTAACTGCCTTGACATCCCAGATCTTCAAATATCATCAATGCAGTTCAGCCAGCCCTTGGAAGGCCACTGTCCTGGATGCCAGTTCAGGAATATGGCTAAACCGGACTCTGATGGGGAGGTCATGAGGCAAGAGCTTCCATAGGTCTCATCACTGTCTGCTGTCCTCCCACCCGAATTGTGCAAAATCCCTACTTGTGCTCAGGAGCCTTGAGCTCAGTCTTTGGAGCCTTCCTGGAGAAAGCTCCAAGACCATGAGTTCTTGATACTGAGTCACTTCTGCCTCCTCCCATCTCTAGGTTTCTCCAGTTTGATCTGGCCACTTGCCTTTCTCCCTCCTTTCCTTTATCAGAGAAGTTACCTGGCCCAGGGGAAAGCACAATATGACCTTGGGCAACCCACCTTCAACTTCTGGGTCTCAGTTTCCTAAATAATAAAATGTTTTTATTTTATTTTATCTAATGTCATTAGACCCCACAGCCTCCACAGAGGACCAGTGTGGGCTGCCTCCTATCCAATCTCAACAGCTCCAATTTCAACCTCTCCTGTGTTGGAATGTCTTAAAAAAAACAAAAACAAACAAACAAACAAAAAAACAGCTTCATTGAGATGCAATTCACATAACATACAGTTCACCTACTTAAAGTGTGCAATTTAATGATGATGTTCAACCGTCACCACAATGGTAATGGTCTATCTTTTGAAAGAAGGGCTCGCCTCTTGAAAAAAAGTAATACAAAGCTTAAACTACCTCAATGGAAAAGACGATCTAGGGTGCTCTGTAGCTGTGACAAGTTGGGGTTCTGCATTCTCTGAAGGTAGGGAAGAGAGGGTGAGCTTGACACCAACCTCAGGCTGGGACGTGCGGATAGGAGAGGGCTGGCGGAGCCAGAGAGAGCCGTCATAGCTGCTCAGCACACCCTGCAGTGCTGCGGGGCGGCTGGCTTTGGAGTGGCGGTGGCAGCTGCCAGAGGCAGGGTCACACACGCACAGAGAGCCTTCTGCTGGAATAACATTGACTGATTAAGCCTCCCTCCCATCTTTCTCCCAGGACCCACAGCCAAACACGACGTTTGTTTCACATATTAAATCTGGAGAAATAAATGCACTGACAGTTACCGGGGAACAGAGTTATCTGGTACCACCCACCTTCTGCTCAATCTTGGAGCCCCAGCCCTGGACTGTGCAGAGCTTTGAAGTGAGGAGAAGCCAGCCCCCCTCCTTGGGCACGCTGTCCTTACCCTCCATCCGTGAGTCAGGGAGCTGGGCTGTGCTGAGCATCGTGACGGAGGCAGACGCACTGCTGCAGAACAAAGCCCACCAGGTCTGTGGCTTGGCTTTACAGCTCGCTGGTTGTGTGCACTCGGCAAGTCATGCAACTTGCCTGTGCCTCAGTTTCCTCATATGTAAAATGGGGACGCTGATGCACACCTCTGAGAATAAATATAAAAAAGCCCACCCGCAGTAGCACTCACCCACTGTAACACCCCAGCCCTTCTCCTTACTGAGAGCAATCGCTGTCCTCAGGAGCTTACTGAACCCTGTGAGAGAATGGGGGGGCAGACCAGTACGGGTAAATAGGTGAAAAACAGCCTCGGGGGTAAAGGAGATGGGTGAAAGGACTGGAGAAGGTCGCAGCAGAAGGCTCTCTGTGCGCCTTCCTCATTCCTTCCTTCATTGCTTCCCCTACCTGCCACCTGCTGCCCAGCCCTCACTAGACAGCTCTGTCCTCTAGTGCTGCCCCCTGCAGGCTCATTCACACCCAGCCCCTCAGCCAATGGGAACCTGACCCGGCAGCAGGGTGAGGATACCTTTGTTAAAAGGGAGGGGGTCTGTCATTAATTGTCCTCATATCAAAATTGAACACGTAGGATTCATGCTTCTCCATTCTTGTAGTGTTTTACTAAGAATAATGTGTTCCACTTCCATGCAGGTTAATACAAAGGATGTAAAGTCTCCATCTTTTTTAATGGCTGAATAGTATTCCATGGTGCACATATACCACAGCTTGTTAATACACAGTGGGGGTGGGGGAAGGGGAGAACAGAGAGGGAGAGAAGGAGGGAGGGGTGTGGGGGAAAGGAACAGCAGAGAGAGGGAAGGAGGAGGGTCTCAGCGTGTGACACACCCCTTGGGAGCAAGACACAATTGTAAGAGGGACTTTACCTAACAAATGTGATCAGTGTAACCTGGTTTCTTATACCCTCAATGAATCCCCAACAATAAAAAAAAAGTGATGAGGTCTGAAAGAGTTGATAACTAGAATACACAGAGAGCTCAAATTAACACCACCAACAAAAAAGAGCAAACAGTCCCATCTACCACTGGGCAAGAGAAATGAACAGAGCCTTCTCTGAGGAAGACAGACAAATGGCCAAAAAACATTTGAAAAAATGCTCATCATCCCTGATCATCAGAGAAATGCAAATGAAAACTACCCTGAGATGCCACCTAACCCCAGTGAGAATGGCCCGCATCACAAAGTCTCAAAGCTGCAGATGCTGGCGTGGATGTGAAGAGAAGGGAACACTTCTACACTGTTGGTGGGACTGCAAACTAAGACAACCCCTTCAGAAGGAAGTATGGAGAATCCTCAAAGAACTCAACTAGACCTCCCGTTTGATCCTGCAGTCCTATTACTAGGCATCTACCCAGAAGAAAAAAAGTCATTTTATCATAAGGACGTTTGCACTAGACTATTTATCACAGCTTGATTTACAATCGCCAAAATGTGGAAACAACCTAAATGCCCATCAACTCAGGAATGGATTAACAAGCTGTGGTATATGTGCACCATGGAATACTATTCAGCCATTAAAAAGATGGAGACTTTACATCCTTTGTATTAACCTGGATGGAGGTGGAACACATTCTTCTTAGTAAAGCATCACAAGAATGGAGAAGCAAGAACCCAATGTACTCAATACTAATATGGAGGCAGTAGATGATCTAATACACACCCACACAAGACAAAAATGAAAATCAATTCCCTGTTCCTATGTGGGGAGAACGTGGGAACAGGGAAAGGAAAGGAGGGTGGGGGGTGGGTGTGTTCCCACTTAATGGGCACAACATTAAGGTGTACAGCACACCTCTTGGGGCAGGACACAATTATAATAAGAAGGACTCTACCTAACAAATGCAAGCATTATAACCTAATTCTTTGTACCCTCAAATTAATATGAAACAACTTTTTAGAAAAGCAAGCTAAAAAAAAAAACAAAAACAGTGGGGGGATCAGCTGCCCTGCCTTGAACACTACCACCATCACCATTACTCTAAAAGGGCCCTCCACACCAAAGGTGCCCATGCCCCTGTCCCTAGAACCTGTGGCTATGTTATATATCAAAGGGAACTTGCAGGCGCAATTGAAGTTATGCTTTTTTTTTTTTTGAAATAGAGTCTCACTCTGTTGTCCTGGGTAGAGTACCATGATGTCATAGCTGAGGTTATAGACTTTAAAACAGGGAGATTACCAGCACAGATCCAGGCGGGCCCAGTCTAATTACATAGGCTCTTAAAAAGCAGGGAAGTTTGTTTTCTTTTACTTTTTGAAACAAGGTTTCACTCTTCACCCACACTGGAGTATAGACATATGCTTACAGTTCCCTGCTGCCTTGAACTCCTGGGCTCAAGCCATCCTCCTGCTTCAGCTTCTCCAGTAGCTGGGACTACAGGTGTGTACCATCATGCCTGGTTAATTTTTGGCAGAGATATGTTATGTTGCCTAAGCTGGTCTCCAACTCTTAGACTTAAGTGATGCTCCCGTCTCAGCCTCTCAGAGTGCTAGGATTATAGGCATGAGCCACCACACCTAAAAGCAGGGAAATTTCTCCAGCTGGAGTCAGAGAAATACGACAGAAGTCAGATTTGAAGCTGGAGAAGGACTCAGAGGGCAAGATAGAAGAGTGAGAGGGATGAAAGAGCCCTCTAGGAGCCAAGATCAGCCCCCAGCTGACAGTGAAAGGAGACGGAGACCTCAGGCCTACAACCGCCAGGAACTGCATTTGGTCAACAGTCCAAAAGAGCTTGGAAACAGACTCTTCCCCAGCATTCCGACATCCTCAGCAGAGAAGCCCACTCCGACTTCTGACTCACAGAAACTGAGATAATAAGCACATGTTATTTTTTTTTCCTCCTTTTATTAAGTGATTTGTACATAGATCAGTTTGCAGTGATTGACTTGTCTTCTACAGCAATAGAAAACTAGTGCGATTACTATGGCTCTACACCAAGTTACTATCACCCAATATCATGACCATCACTGTCATGCCCCACCGTCCCCACACCCGCACATGTGCACCACACACCCCATCAGCACCCCACACACAACCATCACCTGGGGCCCTGCATTCCCATATAAGTACCAGACGCTAACCTCTCCAGAAAATTTCTACTTGTGTGTGACCAGTTTGTCACCCATCTATTTGGCCTTTGCCCTGGATTTGCATCTAGCACCATCTGGCCTGTACCCATCCTAGACTCTTGCCCACCAGCATCAGGTTCTGCCCCACCATCTAATTCTAAACGTTGCCCTTTCTCTAGGGCAGCATTCTGGAATCTCTGTCCCCAGGCCAGAGCTTAGTCTTGCCTGTGATTGGGCAGGTCTTTCAAAAGCCATGGACCCAGTGAGGGAGGAAACTCTTGCTTCCTGGAAGCCCCTGCTATTCCCGCCCTTTCTCTCTCTCTTCCTTTGAATCTGGATCAGAACCTGGGGTGTTAGCAGATGGGATCAGAGTTGAGTTTGCAACATCTTAGAAATTCACAGCATTAGGTTACTTGGGGTCATGTGAAAAATACGGATGCTCAGGCCCAGTCTCAGAAATTCTAACTTAGCTGATTGGGGATGGACCCAGAGGTCAGTATTTTTAAAAGCATGCCAGGTATTTTTTATGTGCAACCAAGACTGAGAACCACTGTTGATAGATTATGGCTTTATACCTCTGGTTAGTTTCTGCTATGCCTGACCCTAAACTTCTTTGGGCTGATTGCTTTTTCCTCACTTGCTGCCCCAGCATTCTGCTCAGCTTCAGTCAAAACCTCTGTGACAGACCTGTGCCAGGTCCCAGACCTACGCCCTGCCGTTGATTCCCTATCACTGGCTGGTTTCCAGGGTAGGTCTTGGGCTCAAATCGCCTATGTTTAGGCACCTCTTCTCTCTCCTACACAACTGCTCAGAGTTGATAGTGAGTCCTAAATGCAATATGAGGGGAAGAGAACAGTGGACTGCTGAGGGTTCACTCTTGAAGTTCTTTGTACTTCTTAATACCTACCACTGAGTCAGTACCCAGGATGTGCCAGGCACGATGCCAGATAGTTTAACTATGTAGCCCAAATAGAACCAGGAGCCTCCATCTTCTGGTCTTGTGTAACATTCCACGAAAGACACTCTGCCAATAGCCAACGGAATATAAAAGCAACCATGATCTTCACTGATCTCTTGCAGTAAAGAATTGGTTAAGGATTGATTAATTAACAAGCCAAAACAACCTTCATTGAATACCTCTTTGTACATTCCTCCTGCCCTCGTAAGTCACACCTCATAGCCCTCCTGGAGCCTGTCTATCCATGCCTCAAATACCTCTCATCCCTAAGTCTACCCTTCACTGACCCCTCTTTCTTCTGCCCCTCCTTTCCTTCTGCTGTTGGTTTGATCTTTCCTAAGTACTTCTTGTCTCTTTAGGATACAGATCCTTTCTGCAGCTCTCTCTCTCTCTCACACACACAAACAGAGCTCAGACGCTGACTCTGAACTGCTGTGAAAGCTCATGCATGGAGCTGATAGACTTTGCTATGATTCAAATATGTCCCCACTAAAAATTAGGTGTTGCCAAGGTCACAATATTAAGAAGTGGGGTCTTTAAGAGGTGCTTAGGGCATAAAGGCTCCTCTCTGCTGATGGCATTAAGGTCCTGATAAGGGTCCTTTGTGCAGCATTTGGCCAGCTCGCCCTTCTACCTTCTACAGGTGAGGACATAGCATTTTCCCCTCCTTAGGGTACATCAATAAGATACCAACTTAGAAGCAGAGGACAGCCCTCAACAGACAGCCGCACCTGCTGGCAGCTTGATCTTGGACTTCCCAGTCTCCAGAACTGTAATAAAATGCGTTTTTGTTCTTTACAAATTACTCAACATCAGGTATTTTGTTATAGCAGCTCAAGCAGACTAAGACAGACTCCAAAGGCATGTTTGTTAGTGAGTATATCTGGGCAGATGCAGCTAAGGAGCATGGAGGCTGTGAACCAATCATTTAAGATAGTTTATTTACTCCTATAGCATATAGGTATGATCTCATTCAATCCTTATAAAGCCCTATGAGGCAGGTGCTACCAGCCTCATTCCACAGATAAGGAAACTAGGACAGAAGGAAAGTAACCAGCTTGCAGAGGCAGAATTTGACCCTAGGCCTGTCTTACACTCAACTTGAACATCGGCCAGTCCCTCACGGGGTTTCAGAGAGGGGCCCCTGAGACACTGGGCTTGGAATATAAAGAGCTGAGAGCCACCAGTGTAGAAATTCAGTAAGACCAGGCTGCCTAGCACCCCTGCTCTTTCTCTGACTTCACTGAGGAGCTAACTGCTAATCCACCCCTCTTATAGAAACAGCCTCTAACACCTCCTGTTCCCAGCAGTAGCTGTTAATCTCAGCACTACTTAGCAGCTAATGAGGCAGAAAGGGTTAATTCCAGATCTCCAGTGCATACACCGGCAGATCTTGGAGAATTCCCCTCTTAATAGTTAAAAAGGGATTGTTTTTTTCCCTCCCTTTCTTCCTTTTAGTCTGACCAGGGGCTGGAAGGTGGCCCCAGGGGAAGGGGTTCCCGCAGCATGGCCAGTGTCGATAGCATTAACAACTCTGGGCTGTTTTCTTTTCATTTGCTTTCCCTCCTGGCAGTAAAACCTCATTAGAGCACTGACAGAAGAGAAATAGCTCGAGTGGGGAGAGAAATTCTCCGTTTCCCAGAAATTCTGCTCCGGGCTCCCACTGCCTGTTTCCTAGCAGGCTGGACCTGCAGTGACCCCCAGAGGGACGGGCTCGAAACCTGCTAGGGTGGAGGAGGGCTGCAGTGCAGGCCTGAGCCCTGGTGCCTCCCATCCTGCTGAGAGACGTTTCAGGGCCCTTTCTCTTGTGTATGCAGGATCATTCACGCCCAGACAGGGCAGGGTCTACCTGAGCCCCTCTCTAAGCCACAGTCTGCTGAGCAAATGAAGAGTGTAAATGAGGCTGGGGAGTGGGGGAGTGTTTAACCTACTTAGGAGACTCTTTCCTCCAGCACTTTAGCACTTTCCCTCTGCACAGCCCAGAATGATGCGCTGAATATGGAGCTGGCCAAGGTTGGGGGAGAGGGAGGCCCAGAGGGCAGCACCCTGTTCTCACTCCAGTAGGCCCTGCAGTCAGGTGAAGGAGGCAATGCTGCTGGGGTGGACACCCAGGTGAGGCTTAGAGACCCTGCTCTGCTCCAAGGGGGTCCCTCGGTCCTTCTGGGCCTCTGACTCTTCAAGGTGAGAATCAGATGGCTTCTGAGATCCACTGCCTACCTTGGCCCACACTCCATTTTTTGTAGCATAATCAAACTTTTAAGAATCAGATTAATTCCACCAACATTTCCTGAGCGCTTGCCATGTGCTAGGACCGTGCCGACTGTCAGAGACACCCTCGTGGGTTAGAAAGTCTCAAGCCCTCATGGAGGGAGACACATACACACCAGAACTGGAGTGAATATCCAGGGAGCTCCCGGGCCCACTGAGGCCTAACTCAGCATCATCTCACATGCCCAACTCCTGGCTCCCTCCAGCCCCAGCCCTAACAACTTATATTATAGCAAAATGCGTTTTTCCTCAAATATTCTTTACCTCCCACTGTTAGTTGTAAATAACACAGCGTGAAGCCAATGTGGCAGGAGGCCAGGAGTCAGATTTGCGTTTTAGATCTGACTTGCTAATCATTTAGCCACAGGGCCTCAGGCCAAACAATGACTTAAACCTCTCCCAGCTTCAGTTTCCTTATCAACAAAATGGGGATAAAAGTGCTGCCCTCATGTATGTTACCAAAAGGTTATGAGGATCAAGGGAGGCTGCATATTAAACGCAGGGCATAAAAATCAGTATGAATATAAAATGTTATCTTTGCCAGGATGGTGCATCTCTCATAAGAGCTCTGCAACTTCAAGAGGCTTCACATTTCAGCCTCCACTTCCTTATCTATTAAATGGGTATGATTGCACAGACTTCAGAGTTTCAGAGATAGTCTGTGCAAAGGTTAGCTTTTGCAGGATTCAGGGGCAGAGAAGGGCTTATGGAAACAGCTACTTGTTTGCTGCTACTGTTATGCAATTATTGGATTTGGAATCTTGCAGTAATGGTTTGCTGGTACTTTCTACAGAGACCGGAAAAGGCAGTCCTCTCTCAGCTACCTTCACCCCAGACTCCGTGTCAAGGTGCGTCTTCCCATGGGCAGCTAGAAGGTGCGTGTGGCCACTAGCTATGCACGAAGTTAGTTTAGCTTTTGCAAATGTCTGGCAGTTTAGGGAGCAGGAGACAGGCTTCACTTGGCTCACAAAGATGATCCTATCCGTGCTCTGCCTTGGAAATGATGGGGAAGAACGAGCCCTCCCAAACCTAGGAGTTTCATTCCCACGGCAACTACACCAGAACCTGGGTTTGTTTTCATTTTACATCGGAAAGGCTTCGAAAACAATCATTTTATTGTTATTCTACTCAGAGCTAACTCAATAAAAGTGGTTCTTTTAATTAATTTCATTGTTTCTCATTGCACCGTTTGGGAACAAAATGAAAATGTTCTTTTTACTTTCTCCATGGTTCGTACAATCTCCAGCCATTTCTCAACACTTGTCAACACCCCAAATGCCGGAGGTAGATGGAATCTCAGAAACCACTGAAGCCAAACCAGCTCATTGTACAGAGCAGAAAACTGAGGCCTCGAGAGGGATACTGGCCTATTCAAGGTCACATGCTGAGTCAATGCTGAGTTGGGATTCAAACCCTTCTGGGAAAGGTTTGGCCATGCTGTTAATATCTGACGATTTTTGCACAAACTGTTAGAAACGTGTTCTCAAAGAACTACAGTCAAAAAGCTCAACGCTGTTCCCTTTCAATTTAAACAGATACACATTTATACACACACACACACACACACACACATACAAGAGGTGATTATTTTTATAGCTGGAGCTATTCTTCCACTTAAAACTGAATAGATGAGTTCCTGGACATTTTGCTATAAAGCAACCTTCTATTTCGGCAACTCCTTTCTTCCCATTGATTTTCCTCATAAAATCAAAGCAGTAGACTGTTGTAAAGAGAAAATTGGCCTCTGGATTTAACAAAATTACCTAGGAATGTGGCAATCCACACTAAGTATGTGTTTAAGGAGAAAATGAACGTGCTTCCATGAAATATTAATAAGAACTCTGAAAATATTAACAATACCTGGTGCTGAAAATGATAAAGCAAAATTAAGAAGGGCGATGATGTGGCCTAACATGGAAACGATGTGCGGCCGTCTTCTATCTGCACCCCCAGGTTGCTCCCTTCCTCTCCCTGGCAAAGATGTGCTCCTGGAGAGCTAGGGATTCGCAAAGTTTACTCACAGCTGCAAATGTCTCAACACCTCCAAGTCTCCACCTAAAGGAGTTCTTTGAAGCATTCTCCCTTTTCTCAGTCATTTGAATTCACTGACACCTTTTCACTCGTCCTTGCCTGGTTCCATGGCCATAGGTCTTTACACCATCCTTGGTCAGACTTCTTTTAAGAATGGATGCTGCTACCCTATCCATTCAGTTGCCAACTCTTGGAAGAAAACTCCCAGATTCCTATAGTCAGATGTTATCTTTTCCTTCCTGGGTCAACAGAGTCCCAACCCTACTTAGAACTCCTCTGGGGCCTTGAGGACCAGCTGGATATTATTTCAATTCAGATACTGCCTCTTTCATAAATTGCAAATTCCACCAGGACTGAGAGCCAGGCCTGACTTCTATTTGAAGGGGATAATAGGAAAAAACATAAGATTTGGAGACCAAAGTCCTGAGCTGGGGCCCCCACTCAGTCATTACCACTCCCATCACGGTCTTGTGATGCATGTGTGGGCTTCCTTATCATTTCTCTGCTGTTCTGCATGACAGAGATTTTCCCTCCCTCACTCACTGCTGTGTCCCTGGGACTGAGAACAGTGCTGTGCTCACAGCAAGCCCACTGTGGGTTTCTTTGATCGGATTCCTGAAAGAAGGTACCAATTTGGACCACTACATTCTGTCCCCCAATGTCATATCTTCCTCTTTAAAGTGGGAATAACAATATGCCCTCCTTTATATCCATTAGACCATCCAACCTTACGAACAGCCCAGGGAGGTGGGTCTTATTATTGTATTCCACTTAAATGGGAGGATGGGGTTCAGAGGTAAGTGATTTACACAGATTGAAAATAATGGGGCAGAGTCTAGGACACGGATCACAGATGCTGAGTGGTGTACCTGTGGGTGTCATCTTTCAAAAATGGAAGAAAGTGAGAAATCAAAGGAATGAACCCCTCTGCGCTAAAATCGATCACCCTCTGGCATTAGAAGTGGAGATATTTTGGTTTGAGAGAGCTGCCTTAGGTGCAGGAATGCACAATTCACTCCTCCTCCATGGGGGCCAATCTCTTCTTGCTGCAAATTAAAGAGCATTCCCTGTCCTTTCTTTGCTCTTCCTAATATATGCTTTTAGGAGAAATTACATTTTCTGACAAATATATTTTCAGAGCCTCTATTGTTCTAGATACCATAGTAGTTGCAGTGGCTGACACAAATCTAAGCTTCACGCTCAAAAAGTATATAGTCTGGCTGGTGTATGAAGGTGTTATGTTTGAGTCAACCTTGCTTCATACACATTCATTCCCTTCCAGCTATGAATTGACTCTTTTAATAATGCATGGATGGTACTGCATTTACATACTCCGTTAGGAACCTTTTTCCACCAGCAGCCATCCACCATAGTTTCTCAGAAGGAGATGTCTGCAGTCACAAAAATAGTGGAGAGAATTTTGGAGCAGAGGGGAACTGGCTCCCATCGGTGTTCCTGGAGGCAAGTACAGATCTCCAGTGAATAAATGAAATCTTGTTCTATTCCTCTCACTGTTGCTGCGCTTGACCTCCTCACACTCAGACAGCAAACCCTCTTCTGGGATTGAACTTTCTGGCTCCATCTCCTCCCACTCCCCCTGTCTCTCACTCAGTCCTGGCCCCTCAGCTCTTGAGACTGTTTCTTGAACACACCTGAGTCTCTCCTACCCCAGGGACTTTGCACAGACTCTTTCCTCTGCCTAGAATATTTTTCCCTAGATACCCAGGTAGCTTACTCTCTTCTCAAAGCCTTAAAGGTCTTCCCTGAGTATTCTACGCACCCAACTTAACATTCAAACTATTCCTTACTGTGTGGCATTCTCTAACCCTCTTCATACTTTACTTTCCTCCACACCACATCTCCCCATCTTATGAATTATATATTCTATTTGTCTTTCTTTATTGACTACATTCTAGAAGGTAGGTAGGCTCTATTAAAACAA
This sequence comes from Perodicticus potto, assembly GCA_963574655.1. Classification (NCBI taxonomy): domain Eukaryota; kingdom Metazoa; phylum Chordata; class Mammalia; order Primates; family Lorisidae; genus Perodicticus; species Perodicticus potto. The sequence continues at coordinate 46,603 of CAUYRH010060833.1, forward strand.
AGATTTCTGTCTGTTTTCTCTCTTGTTGCTACCAGGTGTTTAGAAAGGTCTCTAGCACAAAGTAGAAATATAAAAAATAAACCGAATATCCCAAGGAAGGCCTTACATACTAAAGTTTACCACCTAAATAAAAATTTTTTAAAAGATGTCTATCACTATCTAAATAGGTATACCTCTTTATGCTTTATGAAGAATATTTGCATTAATAATTGCACATAGGGCCATGCCTGTGGCTCAGTGGGTAGGCTGCCGGCCCCATATACTGAGGGTGGCAGGTTCAAACCTAGGCCCGGCCAAATTGCAACAACAAAAAAAATAACTGGGCATTGTGGCAGGCACATGTATCCCAGCTACTTGGGAGGCTGAGACAAAAGAATCGCCTAAGCCCAGGAGTTGGAGATTGCTGTGAGCTGTGACGCCACAGCACTCTACTGAGGGTGACAAAGTGAGACTCTGTCTCTAAAAAATAAATAAATAAATAAAAAATAATGGCACTTAATCATCTCACTTTGGACTGACTTATATTTTCCCAAAAGTCATAGGTTGAATCCCAAGCCATAATATGACTATTAGGAGATAGGATTTTTTTGGAGGTGGTTGAATTTTGTTGTTTTTTATTTTTTAAAGAATCAGTACAGTGTTGGAAGGGTAAAGAATGCAAGAATTCAGACATTCTATGGAGGGTTAGTCTGGCTTCACTTAAAGTTCATAAAAAGGAGAAAACTGAGATCTTTAAAAGGAGTCAAAATTGAGGTCAAAAGGATGGGGCCCTGATCTGAAGAATCTGTGGCCTTTTAAACAAAGAAAAAGAAAGCTATCCTCTTCTCTCTATCACAGGAGGAGGCACCCATTGCTAAGCCAGGAAAAAAAGGCTTTGCCAGAAACTGAGTCAGCTGGTGCCTTGATCTTGGACTTATAGCCCCTATATCTGTGAGAAATAATTTTGTATTGTTTGTACTATTTTGTTATGTTAGCCTGAGGAGACTGAGATGCCCCACAATGCAGATCCTGATAGGCAGGTTTGATCAGCCTATTTTCAATAAGCAACAGCTGAGGGCCAGAACAAATGGTTTTCCCTGTATTCACATAAGTAGTAATAAGTCTGCTCTGATGCCACTACACCAGGCTACCTGACCCAGAGCGCACTCAATCCCACAGTCAACCAGGCTGCATGACCCAGAGCACAGTTAACCCCCAAAGCCTGAAGCCCACACACTTGACTCTTCCCGTCATAACTACATCCCACCCCAGCGTCCACCTGCAAAGGGCCTAGAGAAGGAGATGGCAACAACATTTGTCAAACACCTTCCTTCATGGTGAGAAAGTTGTGAGTGCTTCTAATGAGCATTTTGCTTGTAGGCCCAAGAAAGAGCTCACATTTTAATTGGGGAATGAGGATTTTGTATATGCCTGCCCTGCTCCTCACAATCTATACCCTTCCAGTGCCAAATTTGCCTTTATTCATCCATCTATTCAATATTTTTGAATGCCTACTATATGTGTTAACACCATTCATGCAAGTTTTATTCCATCAAATGGACCATCAAGGAATGATGGCCTCACCAACACTTATGAAGGGCTACTTTTGGGCTGGGTACTATGTTGACACCTTGAATTTGTTTTCCCACTTAACCACCAAGCCATTTTTATATGGGATCCATCTACTTATTACAAAGATAGAAATAGAATAACACACAAAGGGGTAACTTGCACAAGGTAATGGTGCTACAAGGTGGCAGAGCCATCATCATGGGCTTCACAGCCTGAGTTCTCTCTGTTGCATGGTTCTGTAGGTGATGGCCATGAACCTGGAACTGCTTGAAGGGTTACTTCCAGTTTTCTTATCTCCTTCCTCCCCCTACACCCACCTCTCACCTTTCCTGAATTAGCCAGCTGGTTCCTGTCATTACTGAAGCAGGCAAGCAAGTTTGAGAGAGAACCACCTAAAGTAATAATAGCAGCAAGACATTACGATAGTCAGCATCATTAACCACTCATCATGCTATCACCTTCACTATCCCAGAAGGAAGCTGCCACTCCTCATTGTACAGATGACAGAACAGAATATCAGATTAAGGAATTTGCATAGAGTCACACAACTGCTCTGAGACAGGACTGAGACTCGAATATTGGTCTTTCCAAGAGGCCACAGAGACTCAAGGAGAAGTGGAAAAGCCGATTCTCAACAAGGACAAACACCAAATGGTTCTGCAGTACGTGAAGCCTGGCGCTATGCTCTGGAAAGATGAGTAAAGAAGTTGATGGTGCTTTGCAGAGAAAGAGAAGGGCTTTTATCACACAAGAGCTGAGCTTGGGAAGCAGGGGAGCAGAGATCACAAGGCACCCTTTAGGGTTCCAGGTGCAGCACCAAGGTGACTGCTGGAAGTTCTGTCCCAATCATCCCAGGTCAGAGGCAGCTTGAGAGAGCCCAGGAGAGGCTCTGTGCATGCAGCCAACAGTCCTGAATCACGAAAAGAGCCTCTCAGCAGAGCCCTCAAATGCGCTTCTATTCAATCACTCAAGATGTGTCTCCTTTGAGCACCCGAGAGGCAACATGATCAAAGGAAGACAAGGTCATGTAATAGAAAGAATGAGAACATTCACATCAAACTCATGGTAACCTCCTCTGCTTTTCAGCTCTCGGACTTTGAGAAATTACATATCTCCCTGAGCCTCAGTTCCTCCACTGTAACATGGGGATAGAAATTTTCCTCATAAGGTGTCAGGGAAACAAATAATGTAACAAATGTAGAAATACATAGCACACCGGTGAGCCCCAGACCTGATTAGTTTTTCTCACTTTCCAATTGGGACAACACTTAGTGTAAGGTGCTGGGGAGAAAACAAATAGCTGTAATGCTTCTTATTGTATTCTAGGGGCTTATAATTTAGTTGAGATGCAGGATACAGGGTCTAGCAGAAGAAATCAATATATATTGCAATCTCCTAAGAGGTTTTTCTGACATGCCTTCTGGAGTATCCCTTCTGCAATACAATTCTGATCATGTCCCTTATGACCAAGGACTTTTCCTAGACATAGTCCCCAAAGAAATATGCCCATTGGTTCATCAAAAGACATGAAAATTTGCCCAACATCATTAATGGTTAGAGAATTGTAAGGCAAAATCACAGAGATTCCACTGCACACTTAATTAGAATGTCTTAAATCAAGAAGACCAACCATACCAAGCTTTGGTTAAGTAAGTAGAGCAGCTAGAGCCCTCGTACACTGCTGGTGGGAATATAAATTGGTTCAACAACTTTGGAGCCAAATTTAGCAGTTTCTTAAAAATTTATAACCCAGGTACTTGACTCCTATATATTGACCTCATAAAAATGAAAGCCTATGTCTATGCTCAACATGGTTTATGTATGAATATTAATAGCCGCTTTATTAATAATAACCCCAAAATGGAAATGTAAACATCCTTCAGTGTGTTAATGATAAATAAACTGTGGTATGTCCAGATAATAGAATATAGTTCGGCAATAACAAAGGACAAACTATGACACACTTCAAACAGGAATAAATCTCAGCATAATTATGAGAAATATGTGAAATAATCTAAACCAAAAATGGTACACACTACATAATTCCATCCATACAACATTCTGGAAAATGCAAATTGGTATATAGGGAGAAAAAGCCCAGCAGTGATTGCCAAGAGACAGAGGTGGGTGTAGCAAGGACAGGAGGGAAGGGATTGCAAAAAGATAAAAGGAATCTTGGAGGGGCTATGAATCTGTGCACTATCCTCTTGATTGTTGTGATGGTTTCACTGATAGATGTCAAAACTTATCAAAGTTTACGCCCATAGCTCAGAGGTCAGGGTGCCCATCACATACAATGAGGCAGACAGGTTCGAACCCAGCCCCTTGAGCCTGCTAAACAACAATAACAACTGCAACAACAACAACAAAATAGCCAGGCAATATGGTGGGTGCCTATAGTCCCAGCTACTTGGGAGGCTGAAGCAAGAGAATCACTTAAGCCCAAGAGTTTGAGGTTGCTGTGAGTTGTGATGCCACGGCTCTCTACTGAGAGTGACATAGTGAGACTCTGTCTCAAAAAACAAACAAAAAAAAGGTTTACCCTTTAAGTATGTGTAGTTTATTGGTGATTGATATGAATTATAACACCAAAAAGCTCTTTTAAAAGACCGTATGAGAAATTGTTCATGATAGCCTTCAACTGGAAACAGTGTAAATGTCCTCCATAGTAGAATAAATGTCGGTCTGTCCCTAGGACAGAACGCTAGACAGCAGTGACAATGCACTAACTACAGACACACGGGTCAGCACAGTGATTCTCACAAGCACAAGACTGAGCAAAGCAAGTTAGACACAAAGGAATATACAGCACGTGATCCCACATACAGAAAGTTTAAAAATACGTGTGACGATAAACCCGTGGTGTTAGAAGTTAGTGACTTTGAGGGAAAAGCAAAGGACATGGTGTCGAGGTGGGAAGAGGCCCTGGGCGTGGGCAGTGCTGCACAGGCAGACCCCGACTTGCACTTACCAACAGAAGCCATTCCAGGTGATAGGTAAAGGTTCCGGTTTACACACACATTCATTATGAACAAACCTGGGGGACCTATCTTGTTCGTAACCTGGGGACTGCCCATCCTCCTTGATACAGTGACTCATTTACAGCTGTGTCCTCTCACAGTGACGCATTACACCGTGGTCTCGTGCTTTCTCCAATTTTCTACATATACACTATGCTTTAATAAACGTGTTTATTTTATAAATGTTTTCATAGTGGTTTGTGATAAGGGCAATGTTGATCTATGTTAAAGGTATGCCTCAGAGGAGGGTGCAGAAATGGAAGGAGCTGGGGCAAGCGGGATGGAAGAAGAGCAGCTGGAGGGGGAGCAGGATGGAGGGGGAGCAGGATGGAGGGGGAGCAGGATGGAGGGG
>CAUYRH010060834.1:0-12027 GCA_963574655.1 Perodicticus potto
CGTGTCTTTATTGTCATTTTATTCCAAAAATCTGGTAATTTCCTTCTTAATCTCGTCTATGACCCATCTATCACTCAGCATAAGATTACTTAGCTTCCATGTTTTTGTATGAATTTGCAGATTCCTGTTATTTTTGAGTTCAAATTTTATTCCATGGTGGTCTGAGAAGATGCAAGGAATAATTTCTATTCTTTTAAATTTGCTGAAGTTAGACTTGTGACCTAAGATGTGGTCAATTTTGGAGTTTGTTCCATGGGTTGATGAGAAGAATGTGTATTTAATTTTATTAGGATGAAATGTTCTGTAGATGTCTGTTAAATCCAGATGTTGAATGGTTAAGTTTAAATCTAAAATTTCTTTACTTAGCTTCTTTTTGGAGGATCTATCCAACACTACTAAAGGAGTATTAAAATCTCCAACTACTATGGAGCTGGAGGAAATCAAGTTACTCATATCTATTAGAGTTTTTCTTATAAATTGAGGTGCATTCTGGTTGGGTGCATAAATATTAATAATTGAAATCTCATCATATTGAGTTTTACCTTTAACAAATATGAAATGTCCATCCTTATCCTTCCTTCCTTTGGTTGGTTTAAAGCCTATTGTATCTGCAAATAAGATTGCAACACCTGCTTTTTTCTGTTTTCCATTTGCCTGGAATATAGATGACCATCCCTTCACCTTGAGTCTAAATTTTTCTTTTAAGGTAGGATGTGATTCTTGCATGCAGCAGATATCTGGCCTGAGTTTTTGTATCCAGTCAGCCAGCCTATGCCTCTTTAGACGACAATTTAAACCATTCACATTAATTGAAACCAATGATAAATCTTGAGAAAATCTAGTGGACATTTTTAATCCTTTTGTTGCTGTGTGAGTTGGACTTTGATAAAAAGTTTCTGGATGAGTTTACTTTTGTGTTGGAGGATTACACTGGTCATTATGGAGAACAGGTCTGAGAATATCCTGGAGAGCTGGTATAGTTATGGCAAATTTCTTCAACATGTGGATGTCATTAAAGTATTTAATTTCTCCATCATAAATGAAACTCAGTTTAGCTGGATACAAGATCCTGGGTTGAAAGTTATTTTGTTTTAGGAGATTAAAATTCGATGACCATTCTCTTCTCACTTGAAAAGTTTGATCAGAGAGATCTGCAGTTATTCTAATATTTTTCCCCTTGTAGGTTATCAATTTCTTGCATCTGGTTGCTTTCAAAATTTTCTCCTTCATATTTACTTTAGTGAACTTAATTATAATGTGCCTGGGGGATGTCTTATTCGGGTTGAGTCGTGCTGGTGTTCTGAAACTGTCTGCTATCTGAATTTCAGAATCTCTTGGCATGTCTGGAAAGTTCTGTTTCATAATCTCATGAATAAGAGATTCTGTGTCTTGTGAAGGTGCTTCATTGCTTTCGGGGATCCCTATGAGGCGAATATTGGTTTTCTTCGAGTTATCCAAGAGCTCTCTGAGAGAGTGATCTGTTTTTGCCTTCCATTTCTCTTGCTCTTTGAGAGCGTTTGAGAGCGTCCGAAAGCTTTGTCTTCCATAAAGGACTATTTTTATCACATCATTTCAAGGGTACATACTATCCATGTGCCTTATCAATTTTGATGTTGACCTTGATCACCTGGCTTGGGGTAGCATTTGTCAGATTTCTCCACTATAAAGTTACTCCTTTGTTTCCTGCCTTTCCCATACACTACTCTTTGGAAGAAAATCACATATAGGCCACATTTAAGCAGCGGGGTGTTACACTCTACCACCTTAAGGTGGAAATTATTTGGAGTTGTTTTGCATGCGAGATTTGTCTCTGTTATCAGAGAATAGTATTAGAAACTAAAATCTGTGCATGAGGTGTGCTCATTGCTACTGGGGCATCAATGTTTACAAGACTTGCCAGGTGACAGAGTGAGGATAAGCATGTGTGTCCACTGATCTGTATGTGGACCCCGCATATCTATATATATTTCTATATGTAATCATCATATATTAAACCACACAAGTTCATACTGATGTCTCCAACTCTAATGCATTACCACATGCATAATTCTAGCATCTTGTTATTTAGCTGTAATTCTCCACTCCAACAGTGAGAAACCTGGCACCTAGTATCAATCATCCACTTACTTAATTGTTTAATTCCTGTATACATAGAGTAGCTCCTCTTATCCACGGGGTATACATGCCAAGACCTCCAGGGGATGCCTGATGTCCTTGATTTCTCCAACTTCTTCCTACCCCAGGGCCTTTGCACATGCTGTTTTCTCTAAACTATGTTCCTCTTCCCCCTCACCATCTATTTAGTGCCTCCTAATACTTCAAGTCTAAGTTGAAATGTCACTTCATCAAGGATGCCTCTTCCAATGCCCCAGACTTGTTGTTAAGCCCTTGTTACAAATTCTTACAAATATATGTGTGTGTATAAAATCTCTCTCTTGCTAAGGCTACAGGTTTCATGGGGGCAAAGCCCTTGTCTGTGTTGACCAGTGCAGTATCTCAAGCACCCAGCATAGTGGGTGGCATATGAGAAGGACCCAGTGAGTGTAAATAAATGAACACACAAATGAAATGAACTCCCTAATTTCCACATCTTTCAAGGGGCCTAACTGAGGGGGGAAAAACCCAAATCCTAGTGCACCCTCCAGCACAGTGATTTCCAACTGGTGTGCTGTGAGAGGATCTTAGGCACACCACAAAATTTTCTAAAGATCACTAATTAAATTATTTTTGAAAGAAGTTCAAAGTACAGTAAGTATATTCTTTTTCTTACTCTTTTTTTTATCAACATAATTTAAGTGTGCCACCAAAGCTTAACTATAAGTTCAAGTGTGCTGTGAGATAGAAAGGCTGAAAAACACTGCTCTGGCATGATTTTCCCATTTCTGAGTTTCGCTAGAGGAGAGGGCCCAGAACATCTGCTTGGAGCAGCTTCTCCCATTTCCAGCATTCATGCCAGGGCCCCAGCAGGGCTGGTGTCTCGTCGAGTCCACGTGTCTCAGGAGTTATAGGGAATGGAAAATTCCCCTTTGATGAATTTCACCTTACCTGGTACCAACTCAACTTTCCCTGAATACTAAATATAAAATCAAATAAATTAAAAATAAGATGAACATTTTAAAGTAAGTTCATTAATTACTATAGTAAGTTCAACAAGAGCTCAAGACTCATGTCTTTCTGCCTCAGAGACAGCACACCAAAGTCAGTAATGCGTAGAAACTGAATTTCTACACCACCCTCCATCCTATACCCAACTCGGAATTCTAACAAACAAAACACTTTTTTATCCAACCAAGACAAGACACCCTAAAAGCTTGATGTTAAAATAAGGCAGAGCTACAGATATACCATTCTGTGCAAGCTTGCATCAATATCTTCTTTTAGAACTGAGTGGGACTTTGGAGATAATCCCATCAACCTCTTCTTTTAGATCCGGGGTAGTTGTGTCTCAGGGAAGTTAGGGCAAGGTTCCAGAGCTAGGGCATTTTAACCAAAAGTCAAACTCATGAACCTCTGAGAAACTGCATTCATTTCTATTTAGCATAAATGCTTAATACTAGTTAAGGAATTCCACTTCTACTAGGAATGTTGAAAACACCAAGGGGACCTTGGTCACACCTGATGAAGAAGAAGAAACTGGGTTATTTACAATGTCAGCACTTTTCTTGAGGCCATCAGAGAGCTGAGGTTGCTAAACCACCTAGTAACCAATAATCCAGAGGGAAGAAAGCCCCTCTGAGGAGCACGGGACTCACAGTCACCAAGTGGGTGGGAAGAATCAGCTAAAATGCTAACAAATCATTAAAGACCAGCATGGGCTGGTGCGTCACTCTGGGATGCTAGGAAGACTGGACTCTGGGGGAGAAGGCACTCGCTCGCAGGGTTTGTTCCAGGAGCCCATGTGTTGTGTTCACTGGGAAGAACAGAGGCAAGCAGGAGAATGGAGCCTCAGAGGTAGCATGGATGGGTGGGAGGGGACAGGTCCCAAGCCTTGCTGCTTCTCCAGCCCTTCTCCATAGAAAGTAGACTTCCCTGCTGGTGAATGAGCCATGGGCCTAGGCAGAATAGAAGCAAGGAAAAGAAGCAAAACCCTCTGCCCCTGAGAAAGGAGCAGGAAGCCACCTTAGGCCCAGCATGGTGGTCTGGCACCAACCAGGGTCTGTCTTCACTGGAGAAGGGCGTAATTAGACTTCCAGAGCCCCTGTGACAAAGTGCCACTGACTGGGTGGCTTCCATACACAGACATACCCTTTCATAGTTCTAGAGGCCAGATGTCCAAAATAAGGGTGCGGTCAAGGTTGGCTCCTTCTGAAGGGTCTGAGGCACAATCTGCTCCATGCCTCTGTCCTGGCTTCTGGGGTTTCCCTGACTTCCTTGGCTAATGGCTGCATCACTCTTTCCTCTGCCTCAGTCATCACCTGGCCTTCTTCCCTGCTTTGTTTCTCCCTGTTTCCCTCTCCACTGTCTTATAAATATACCAGTCATTGAATTTAGGACCCACCCTGATCTAGCATGGCCTCATCTCAACTAATTATGTTTGCAAGGACCCTGTATCCAAATAAAGTCACATCCTGAGGTTCCAGGTAAACGTGAAATTTGGGAGAGACACTGTCCAATCTGGTACCAGAGAGATAGGAAACTCTTCCTGCCTAAGGACAACCAGCAGCGCAAGGCAGAGTTTGGCTGCTATGGCAAGGAGGGATAAGAATGCTGAAAAGGCCTGAAGAAGGCTAGACCCTGGCAGTAGAAAAAGCCTGGCCTCCACCAGGAATGAGTGATGCCAAGGGCATGGAGAGAGGAAACCTACTGTGGACTGAATGTTTGCATTACTCCCAAACTCATATGTTGACACTCTAATCCCCAGTGTGGCTATGTTTGGTGATGAGGCCTCCAAAGATCATAAGGGTGGGGCCCTGATCCTATAGAATTGGTGGCCTTAGAAAAAGGGACACCAGGCCTTTTCTCTCTCTAATCTGTATGCATGCACCAAGGAAAAACCACATGAGGATGTAGTGAGAAGGTGGCCCTCCAGCCCTCATCAGCCACCAATCTGTTGGCACCTTGATCTCAGACTTTTGTCTTCAGGCAGGGAGAAAATAAATGTCTGTGTTTTAACCCATGCAGTCTATGGTATTTTGTTTTATTGGCTAGAGCAGACTGATAGAGAACTCCTCTGGGCACCAGTACGCAGGGCCTATTGAAAGTTGAGTTGGAGCAGGAATGGGGGGAAAATCTCCCATCCCTCCTGGCCCCACAGGAAGTCTCCAGCAACAGCAGCTCCTGCAGGGGGAGATCAGAAGCCTGCAGTCTACACAAAGTGATAAAACCCAAAACCAATTCAACTGCCCAGATGGACTCAACTTCCCAGAAGAAAAGAAAGCAGTGCCCATCTCTGCATAGGAGTCCTAAATACTAACTTAGTGCTACCTGGTGACCACTGAGTAAAGAAGAAACAGGCAAAAGGACCTTCTTGGTGGTCTAGAGGGAGAGGACAGGAAGAAGAGACTTCAGCAGCTCTATCTGTCCCTCTGTGATCCTCTTTTTAGAAAAAATTTCTTTTTTTCAGCAGCAGTGCAGCCTTGATGGCACCCTACTTAGCTGCTCTTTGAACATATTTTATCAGTCAAATGAAAACCAGGAATCACTGGACCAATAGAGTTTGGGGAAAAACAGGCCAAACACGTTTATGTTTGTCCTTTCTCCAGCATTTTTGATGTGTCTCCAATTTACTCAAATCTCTTTAGACTCACAGCTTTTGACATCCGGTTTAATGTGAACCATTCAACATAGTCCTGCATGATTTAGGGGTGATTTATTGAGATCAACTTTAGGAATCTCAAGTGCAGGCACTGCTGGGATTGCAGAAGCCTCACGTCATGTGAAAGCTTTTTAAGGAATCCCGATTGCAAAGGGCCCATTCATCCAATGACAGTTTCTGACGAGTTTTCTTTTTCTAGTGATTTTCCTAGAAAAGGCTTTGTGCAGAAGTGTAGGCTTGCTGTTTGCAGAGGGCTGTGACCATGAGCCCCCTGTCTGCTGCTCCTCTTCTGCTCCTCTTCTGCTCCTCCACAAAGAGCAGAAGAGATCCTTGACTATTTTTTGATGGTATATTTACAGAAGTGCCTAGACCTGCCTGGTTCCAAATGAGCCATGTCCCTTAAAGTTCTACCTCTTTAGAGGTTAAAGCAGCACAGAATCTATTGCTAGACTAGGTTCAAATCCCAGCTCTGTCACTTACTAACTTTATGACTAGATAAGTTATTTTAGTTCTCCGTGCCTAGTGGATTTATAGAAGGGCCTAGAAAGAGTTCACTCATAATTCAGCACAAAGTATGCCCTATAGACTAACTACTGTTAGTACCTAAACTTAAAATTCCTTTCGGAAGACCTGTTTCTTTACAGCATGGATCTCTGAATCAGTCCTGAAGAAGCCACCTCCTGGTTGGAGTACAAGCAGCATCCTTACCATTTTTTCTTGGCCCCAACTGGTGCTAGTGGAATACCCCACTGCTTTGTTCATTATTCTAAATTGGGGCCTTCTGTAGGCAGTGTAATGACTTGACTTTGATCAAGTCGCAGGCTCAGCACTTCATTAGCACAGGGTCTGACTCATATATGGTTCCCATAAATGTTCTTGGAGTAAATAAGATGAAAGAATGATCTCCCTAACTTATGGAGGAGGGGAAGGGAGAGAACTAACATGTATCAGATGCCCAACAAGGGCAAGGAATTCTGCTGATTTCACTTATTCCTTTGAGTCATGGACTGATACTGTGAGGGACTTAATCACGAGCGGCTCATTCATTAGCAGGCCTTTGTTAGTGGATCAAATTTAAGAGATTTGCTTATTAACATATATAATAATAAAAAAAAAACACAGTGAGAAAGTGGTTAAGGACATGGACTGACTCCTCCTGGCTCTCAGTTGAGAGCCCAACTCATAATGGCTGCGTGATTGAGGACAAGTTACTCTTAATCCCTCTGTGGCTCCATTTTTTCATCTGGTTTATGAGAATGATAATAGAACAGCAGTTATTAAATTGTGTGTATGATTAATATACATAAAGCACTAATAATAGTGACTTCACGTGTTAAGTTCTCAGTGAATGTTAGCTATTGCCGTGACATAGTATTTAGTGATGCATATATTGCAATAAAATTTAATAAATAACCTATTTTTTAGGAGGAGTACTGTTTGAAAACACAAAGAAGTAACAGAATAATCTGATGGTGGGTCAAACTTTGGCCTTCAAGTAAGAAAACCCACTTACTAGCACTCATGCTGTCACCTCCTGGCCCTGCCACCCTGGCACACTCTCGACCTTTCTAAGCTTCCTTCTCCTCACCTAGGAACTGGAGATGAGGGGACACCCTCTCTGGAGATTATGCAAATTAACAGAGATTCTGTCTGTGAAAGGACTTACTCTGGCATCTGGGACATTGGAACACCCCCCAAAACCAAACAGGGTGGTGTTTATTATATCTCTATTTTACCCATTTAGATTTTTCCTAAGACTTATTCACTCTATGATATGTAAACCAGGAAAAGTGTTTAAAAACAAACACTTGTCATTTGAAGTTGGCAATGGCTTTCTGGAAAACCAGCTGTTTGGCTTGTAAGGACAGTGGAAAGAGCCTGGGTGTGGACAATGCTCTTTGGCCAGCATCCTCAATACCAAAGGAACGGCTTCTTGGCCCCGAGGGTAGAAGGAGCTCACTCACTTTCTTAGACTCCAGGAATCTCACTGAATTTCCCCTATAGTTCACATGGATTGTATCCTATTGATGGATGACACCAAGAAAGGAGTATTCACTGCCCAGACTATGCCACCAAGGGGGCTGCGATGGTGTGAGCCTCCTTTCTGGTGAAATACACGGGAGACCGCAGGCTTGGAGTCAGCAGGCACCGCTGCTGGTGGGAGCAGGAGTGAGGGCAAGTCCAAGATTTCTGTGTTGAACAGTTATTCTAGTTGGTTCCACCCTCTTTCTTCTCCACCCCCAACTCACAGAAACCAGCTTCCTGGATTATACCACAGACAGAAACCTAGCAAGAGCTAATGTACCTATCGTGAGAGTTGGCAACTCAGTGTAACGCCCTTTTTGTTCCAGTCTTGGGCATTTCAGGCTGCAAACTGGCTCCCTTCTCCTCCCTACAAGTAATGCACACCAGCTAGAGTACAAAGAGCTCCCAGACCAGAAAGAGGCTCACTGAAAACAGCTCCCCAGCTAGGGCACCTGGGCTAGATTCTAGAATACTAAACGCTGTCTTCAGCAGCATGTACGGGTGGCTATGGCTGTTTCACTGGGAACGTAGAGTTGCAGAAGATATTGGGTACGTTGCAAATGGTGTATGTTATTAAACTACATGTGCTAACTGACACAGTGGTAGGCTCAGGCTAAGGGGAAACCGGAAAATCTCATTCCATTGTGCATTTTAAAAATGTAGTTTAGGCCCAGTGTGGTGGCTCACACCTGTAATCCTAGCACTCTGGGAGGCCAAGGCAGGAGGATCCCTCGAGCTTGGGAGTTCAAGACCCAGCTGAGCAAGAGTAAGACCACAGCTCTATTAAAAATAGAAAAATTAGCCAGGCATTGTGGTGGGCATCTGTAGTCCCAGCTATTCAGGAGGCTGAGGCAGGAGGACCGCTTGAACCAGGAGTTTGAGGCTACTGTGAGCTATGATACCAGGGCACTCTAGCCTGGGACATCAAAGTGAACTGGCCCAAGGACACACAGCAATCAAGTGGCAGAACTTGGATTTGAACTCAGGTGTCTGGCTCTATTTTATTGTCTGTGCTGCAATACTCACTAATTCCACAAAACCTACCATTCTGAGAAACTTCACTATGGAAAGACTGCATCAGCTGATGGGTTAGAGGCAGAGCTGCTGTCTGTAGGCTTCGGCTGGGACTTTGCCAAATGAGGTTGCTCTGAAGATGAAGCCTGTCCTGTCCATCTCTTGCAGATAACAAAGGCCAGCTGCAATCAGACCAGCATTGAAAACTCTGCCATGGGCTTGGCGCCCATAGCTCAGGGGTTAGGGTGCCAACCACATACACTGGGGCTGGCAGGTTCCAACCCAGCCTGGGCCTGCTAAACAACAATGACAACTGCAACAAAAAAATAGCCGGACATTGTGGTGGGCACCTTTAGTCCCAGCTACTTGGGAGGCTGAGGAAAGAGAATCGCTTAAGCCCAAGAGTTTGGGGTTGCTGTGAGCTGTCATTGCACAGCACTCTACCCAGAGGGATATAGTGAGACTGTCTCAAATAAAAACAAAAAAAGAAATAAAACTCTGTCATAAGGACAAAGGGAGTCTCAGTAAACTCAGGGGCAAGGTGGCAACAGGACCTCAGAAACTACTGCAGCTGGGGACTGGAAGACAGAGGATCCTCCCGGCTTTATGTCCCTTTTCCTCCAACATCAGCTTCCTTCCGTCTGTCTCTGCACTTCATCACATCAGCTTCCTTCCGTCTGTCTCTGCACTTCACTTCATCTCCCTTAGCTGCTCCAGGACACGGAGCAGGTGGGTCCACTACCTAAGGCAAGGTCGACGTCTGCACTTCCACACTGGAGATTCATGCCCAGCCGTGGCCCAGTCACCTGTGGTCATGAGGCAGGGTCACATCTTATGAAGTGGTGGGGGACCCCCTTACCCATAAGGGGAAAGAGATAGCTAGAGGTCTGGGGGCAGCCATTCCACAGGAGTCCTCCATAGTCTCTGATACGCTGTGTTCCCTTGTGCGCACCTCGGCCATGTCACCTGGAAACATTTCCAAAACATCTGTCTTGGGTTCTGTAGCAGAGGCGCTAATTCAGTAGATCAAGAGAGAGACACATAAATTCATATGCTATAAAATTTCTCTGATTTTGCCAATGGACTACTCTAGACTCCTCCATCCACTGTTGTGCCCTGGATATTCCACGATCTTGCAAGCTCTAAATCGTCTTTGGTCTGCATTGATGTCCCACCTGGATTCCGCTCTCTCAAGACCCAGTTTAAATGAACCCTCCTCCAAGAAGTTGCCCTGATCCTGTCTGCCGGTTGAAGTCCATGAGTTGTTCTTTGGTTCTTCTCTTAACTTTTGTTGTCATCACTAAGAAATTAATTTTTCTTACCCTTTAGACTACAAGCTACAGAAGGCAAAAAGCCAGTTGTGGAAAACAATGTTTTCTTATTGCAAAAGTGATCTAGGCCCATGTAAAATTTGGAAAATAAAAGTAACTTAAAGAAGAAGAAATAAAACCATAGTTCCCCCAAACAGAATAACCCAAGTTTAAGTGTGTTACTTCCTCATGTGTGCCTATTTTATTTTCATAGTTAGAGTCAGGCATAGTTTTTTATACCTCACTTTTCTTCAGTGGACAATATATTAACAACACGTTTCTATGTTATTGTACCTTTGAAAGCATGATTTTAAATAGCGTGTAATATCTCACTGCAAAATGCACCCTACTTTATCAGCTCAATTCACAGTTGTTGGACATTTGTATTATCTTCCATTTTTATTTTTGCCCTTAAAAATAACAAAGTGTGCTAGACATGTTTCATTTGTCTCTCTAGAGCCACTGTCCATCCTAGACTCATATGGACTTTGTCAGAGGGCTCCCTTGCCTCTGGCCTTGTTTGGAATCAGTGAATGGGGGGGGGTGACAGCGAGAGACCAGAAGCTGGGAGAAGAGTGAGAACAGGGCCTTTTCCCCCTGGGTTGGCCACCTGGGAAGTTAGGGAGCCCTAATTCTAGAAACTACTCAGTTCCTGGCCTACCAGGCCTTGAGGTGGTACTGGCTCCTTTCTGTTGCTGGCCCCAGAATCAAGCATCATCTCTGTGCTTTCTCTATAACCATTCACATTTCACACGTAGTTATTTTAACTAAACTTTCCTCACATGACTCAGTTGGAGTGTACGTTTCATGAAGGGATCCTAAAAGAGACAGGTGGCAGTTGACATTTTGTACCTGAATGTCTGACTACCCTCAACTTACCTCTAGAGGTTGCAGAGGAATTCTCAAAAGTGAATCAATAGGTAAAAACATTGGCACTTGGTTTATAATGCCATGTTACTTTCCAAAAAAAGCAAAAATCACCATTTCGAATCTCTGAAATGTGGTTAAGCAAGAAGCATTACATGTTTTAATTTGAATTTCATTGATAACTAGTGAGGATGACTTTTTTGCATCTTTTAATTCCTCTTTTATGAGTGGCCATGCCTAATTTTACCCTCTAATATCCACCTACCTGTGATAATAATCATAGCAATTACAATTAGTATTATTGCTGTTACGGATTTGGGCAACCAGTTAGACGGTTAAACTATTTCGACAAGCCAGGGGCTAATGACATATTACAAAACAGAAAATGCTAACGGTCTCTATTAAATGAGAAGGCTCAGGGACCACATGTATTTTCAGTCAGTGGAGTAATAATTATAGTATAAAAATAGTAGCTAATCATTATTAAATTACTTGCCAGGTGCTGTGCTAAGTGATTTCCATTTGTTTTTTCATCAAATCCTTAACATTTATAGGCTCTGTTTTTTCCAAATATTTAATGACCATTGAACCATTTCTAGAGACCATTTCTGTAGCCCAATCCCACCGAAAGTTTTGTAAGCACAAGAATCCCAATCTTGGCTCGGCGCCTGTGGCTCAACGGGCTAAGGCGCCAGCCACGTACACCTGAGCTGGCGGGTTCGAATCCAGCCCGGGCCTGCCAAACAACAATGACGGCTGCAACCAAAAAAAAAAAAAAAAAATGGCCAGGCGTTGTGGCGGGCGCCTGTAGTCCCAGCTACTTGGGAGGTGGAGGCAGGAGACTCGCTTGAGCCCTGGAGTTGGAGGTTGCTGTGAGCTGTGATGTCACGGCACTCTGTCCAGAGTGACAGCTTGAGGCTCTGTCTCAAAAAAAAAAAAAAAAAAAATAAACACAAAATTGGTTTACAAAAGAGCAGATTTCCAAAAATACGGGAACTCGGAAATGATATTTTCACATTGAATCTTTTAAATTATTTACGTTTTGTTCCAAAATTA
>CAUYRH010060835.1:0-50040 GCA_963574655.1 Perodicticus potto
CTGGGGTTCTGAAACTGTCTGCTATCTGAATTTCCGAATCTCTTGGCATGTCTTGGAAGTTATCTTTCATAATCTCATAAAGAAGAGACTCTGTGCCTTGTGATGCCACTTCGTTGTTTTCAGGTATTCCTGTAAGGCAAATACTGGTTTTCTTCGAGTTATCCTGGAGCTGTCTGAGAGAATGATCCATTTTAGCCTTCCATTTATCTTCCTCTTTGTAGGTTCGGGAGTGTTCGAAAGCTTTGTCTTCCATGTCAGAAATCCTTTCTTCTGCTTGCTCCATTCTGTTGCTGAGGGATTCTACTATGTTTCTCAGATCTTTGAGGGCTGCAACTTCTTGTCTCAATGTACCAAAATCTTTGGTCATTTGGTCTTTGAATTCCTTGACTTCTTGTGACAATTTTTGAAATGCTCCCAGCATTTCTTTCCTCTATTTTATTAATCTTGTTTGCAATCCAAATTCTGAATTCAATTTCTGACATCTCAGCTATCTGTTTATGCATAGGATTGTCATTTGTGTCCGCCAAATTGTTCTTTGGGGGGAGTGGTGATCTACTCTGGCTGTTCATGTTTCCAGAGCCTTTCCACTGATTCCGCTGCATGATTATTTTCTACCATTTGGCTGGATGAGTAGATAAGGATATGTTGAGTTGGGGGTTCTAGGAGTAGTGATTGACCAGTCCTTTGCCTGAAAGCTGGGACTGGTGTCTGTGCCTTTTCCCCTAGAGTTTTGCCAAGGACCCGTACAGTGCTACTGCCTGAGAAAATGGGGACCTTCTTGGTGTGGTGGGGTTAAGTGGCTTGGTCTTATTTTCAGCTTGTCTCTGTCTTACCCTAGAGAATCAGTTACTCTGTGTTGAAGTCTGAGCTGTGGAGAAATACCAGCTGCTAGGTCACTGCGCCCCCCCCCCACAGGCAACAGTTGGAAAAGAAAAATCAAACCTTCCCACTACCACACACCCAGGGTACCACTTTGGAAAGTCCTCAGGTGATTGACCCAGTTGAAGAGGTCCAAGTCAATTGTCCCAGCCAGCACTGGCCTCAAATAATAGTTGAAAAGTCTCTGGCAACTAGATAGCAGGAGTCTGATGGCAGCTCTAGTATAACTCGCTCCGGTGCTCTGTGAGCTCAGGAGGGCCCCCCCAGCAAGTAAATTAGTCTGGGAAGGTTGATGCCTCCTTTCCTACCTTGCCCCTCTGTCACACCCAGTCTCTGGAAACCCTGCAGAGCTTTGATCCAGTTTCCTCCAATGAGCAGATGCTCTAGAGATTTGCACCTGCCTGAGTCACAGGGGGGGTCTCTGGCTCCTCAGCTCATCTACCAGTCTCTGTCACTGTTTGGCAGGGTGAGGTGAGGCCTAACAACCTGGGTACTTGATAGGGGTTTGGGCGATTCACTCAGTTCCAGCCCTGTCCCTGATTGATGTTGCTGATAGAACAGAATGAGTTTGCAGAATTTTTCCCCTGTGGATCAGATGTTGGGCTGCAAATAGGTCTGACTCAGTCTGTGACTTCCAGCCCTTTGTCTCAGCTTTCATCCCCTAAGGGCCAGGTGCTTCTCATGCTGAGTAAAGCAGTCTCCACCCTTGGAATCAGCTTTCTCAGTGGGTATTCTAATCCCCGCGCTCTGCCCCAGCCAGTACCGCCTCAGGCATACCCTTCACTCCCATGGTCTATGCCTCTGCCGCAGGACCTCTCTGCCGGTGTCTGCCACAGGAGAAGCTGCCTGTCTTCCCCTAGCTGCCCAGAGAGACTGGGAGTGTCTCCTCAAAACATCCCAGGAGTGCAAGCTGCACTGCCATTGTTCTCGCATCTGTGGCTGCAGCTCCTTGCCTCAGGGGACTGCCTCTCCAGCTCGGCCTCCTCTCAGCTTACTTTCCTCTCACCACTCCCAAGCTGGAACATCAGCACAGATCAGCAATAGTCTGTGCCCCATCCAAAACCCTCAAGAAAATGTCCATGAATCTGTACTCCGTGGGGGATAGACCTCCAGACCTCAAGGTGAGAGTGGAGGGGAGTGCAGGTAGAGAATATATACAGTTTTATACAGTTTTATGCCTGGCAAGAGAGTGCCATGGCACCCTAGTAGGGGAAGGAGGTCCAGTTTTTAGAGGGTCTCTCCCGTGGAGTAGAGTGGGAGGACATCTGAACTCTGCTCACTTGTTTGTATGGAGGTATGGAGTATACTGCCAGCCGTTCTCTTGGGGGAGGGGACTCTCGTCCACTTGGAGATGTGTTCTATACCTTTTACTTGTATCCTTGGGGTCGCAGGTCTCCCCAGCAGGGTTGATGTGCCTTCTTTGACCTTCTCTTTTGGCTCAGATCCAAACCATCGGCTTTCTTGCTAAATTTCTGTCCTTTAACTCTCCTTCTGGACAGGAGCCTTTGGGGAAAGCTGGCTACAGACTACCATCTTGGCTACTCTCCTCTATTCCAGAATTTAAAGTGAAAAGTATAATAACTTAAGAAATAAAGGAATTTCAGCATAGAAATAAATGTGAAATATTGCTAACTGGAAAATCTAGAAGTAAAAAAGACAACATGAAATAAAAAATTGAGTTGACGGTCAAGAGTAGAATGGGTGCCATGGATGAAAATGTTAATCAACTTAAAGGTCAGTTAAGATAAGCTTTCCAAACTGAAGCACAGAGAGAAAACAGACTGAAATAAATGAACAGCACTCCAGTCATGTGAAGGACAATATAAAAGTATTATAACATATGGTAATCAGAGTCTTAAAAGGAGAGCAATGAGATACTGGGACAGAAAAGTATTTTTAGAAATACGACCAATTCTATTTCTCACACTGCAGTGAAAAACAGCAGTATTCATACTAACGAAACTCAACGTAACCTAAGCATGGTAAATGCAGAAAATCCACATTTAGCATATCATCTTCAAATGGCTGAAAAGCAAAGATAAAGATGAAATCTTAAAGGCAATCAGTGAAAATAAGACATGTTATCTAGAGGGCCACAATAAGAATATAAACTAACATCAGAAATAATGCAAGCCAGAAGATAATAGAAAATCATCTTTAAAGATCTGAGGGAAAAAAAAAAAAACTATCAACCCAGAACTCTGTCTGTACCATTGGTCTATATGTCTATATATCTAACATCCCTTATGTCTATCAAAAGAATCCTTTATGAACAGTGGAAGGGAAAATAAATACCTTTTCAGGCCAACAACATCTGAGATAATTTGCCAGTAATAAATCCTATAATATTTCCTAATAATCCTATAATAATATTATAAGAAATAGTAAAGGGATATTTTTCAATGTGGAGGTAAAGATACCAATGACGTGTGATGTGCATATGTGTACAAGTTAAATTACAATGACAATAGTGTAAGGTGTGAGGGGGGCAGATAGAAAAATATTGCAATTTTCCTTCTCACAGTCTACGTGAAGTGGCTTCATGGTAATTTTGGGTAGAATGTTACAAGGTGAAATGCAAATTGCAAGAGTAACCACTTTTTTAAAAAGAGGAAAAATCTAAAGAACAGCTAAACCAATAGAAGATATGAAATGAAAAGCTTAAAAAAATGAATAAGACAAAAAATGTCAGGAAAGGAATGTAAAAATGAACAAACTATAAAAAATGGCAAATAGAAAACGAGTATAATTTTTCACTTCAACCCATCAATAATTTAAAAAATGATGTTTTTTTAAAAGAATCACTTAAGCATAAGTGACTAAACACATTAGTAAAAAGGGGAAATTATCAGGTTAGATAAAAAAGCATGTAGATATAAACAGAGCTCAATCAAAAGTAAAAGGAAGGAAAAATGTTTGATACACTGTCCTTAAGAAATCAGGAGGGGCTTTTTTATCTCATAATGTAAACTTCAAGACATGAGTATTTAGTTAAGTTTCACCAGTACCCTACTAAGATGCACTGTAAAACTTACTAAATGTAGAGTATCAATGTCTTTATATAGTGATTAAGAAAATGCTATGAGGGTTATCTCTCACAGTACGATCAAAATGTTTCTGATTGTATATGAAGCACATTCTTCCCTATGATTGCACCAATGTACACAATTTTTATTTAATAAAATTATTAAAAAAAAAGACATGAGTATTATTAGAAATAAAAAAGATTTCAGAATAAAAAAGTGTTAATTCTTCAAGAATACCTAAAAATACTAAAAGTCCCTTCCAGATGGTAGTTTGCAAATATTTTCTCTCATTCTGTGTGTTGTCTCTTCACTTTGTTGAGTCACTCTTTACTGTGTAGAAGCTTTTTAGCTTGATATGACCTTTTTTTGTCTAATTTTGCTTTGGTTGTCTGTGTTTTGAGGGAATTACTGGAGAATTCTTTGCTCCAATCAATGTCTTGAAGCATTTCTCTAAGGTTTTCTGTTAGTAGTTTCACAGTTTGAGGCTTAGTTTTAAGTCTGTCATCTATTTTGATTTGATTTTTGTATGGGAAAGAGAAAAGGTCATAGTTTCATTCTTCTGCGTACAGATATCCAGTTTTCTCACCATTTATTGAAGAGTCTGTCCTTTCCCTGCTGGACGTTCTTGGCACCTTTGTCAAAAATAAGCTCATTATAAATGTGTGATTTATTTGTGATTATCTATACTGTACCCTTGGTCTATATGTCTTTTTTTATGCCATAACAATGCTGTTTTGGTTACAACAGTCCTGCAGCATAATTCAAAGTCAAATGTGATTTCTCCAGTTTTATTCTTTTTGCTCTTTGGCTATTTTGGGTTGCTTGTGGTTCCATATAAATCCTAAATTTTAGAATTATTTTTCTATTTCTTTAAAGAATGTCGTTAGTCTTTTGACGAAGATTCTATTGAATCTGTAGATTGCTTTGAGGAGTATGGACATTTTAACAATATTGATTGTTTCAATTTATGAACATAGAATATCTTCCTTTTTTGTGTCCTCTTCAACTTCTTTCCTCAATGTTTTATAGTTTATAAGGATCTCCAACAACTCAATAGAAATCAATCAAACAAATGGACCAACGGTCGGAACAGATATTCCTCAAAAGAAGACATACAAATGGCTAATATGTCTATGAAAAAATACTTGACATCATTAGTCATCAGAGAATTGTAAGTCAGAACATGTATTAAGCAAGATTCACCACATACTGGGACAAAAAATATGTCTCAGTAAGTTGCAGAAGACAGAAATCATACAAATATGTTCTCTAACTATAAGGATATTAAATTAGAAAATGATAATAAATGTATAACTGGAAAAAAATTATCTAGAATTAAGCAATACAGTTGCAAGTACCTCATACATCAGAAAAAAAGTCATATGGAAAATTAGAAAATATTTCAAATTGTGTGATAATAAAAATACTTTATTTCAAATAATTTGGGATGCAGCTAAAACACTCATTAGAAAGAAATATGTAGCTTTGAATGTTGACATTAGAAAGAAGAAACATTTCAAAGTAAATAGTCTAAATTTCTATTAGGAGCTGAAAGAGTGAAAAATGTAGGAAGAAAAGAAAAGGAAGAAAAGAAAATGACACCAGGGGTAGGAACAAATGAAATAAAAATAGAAGAGAAAACTAATAAAGCTAAAACTTAGTTCTCTAAAATCAATAAGATAGATCAAGTAAACAAGAGATAAAAACCCAGATACTAATATTAAGAATGAAAGAAATCACATCAGACATAACTATAAACATTTTTTAAAAATAAAAAAAGTGACAATTTTATGCCAATAAATTCAAGAAATTAAGTGAAATAATTTCTTAAAAGATATGAAATTATCAATATTTTACAGTACAATACAATAGTATTACAATTGAATAATACTAATTTCATTAGTATTACTAATGAAACTGAATTGGTAACTAAAATTTTCCCCAAAGGAAACAGCAGGGCCAGAAAGCTTCATTAGTGAATTTTAACAGTTTGAACAAAAGTGGTATAAACCTTAGAAATAGAGGAAGATAGCCACCATGCAACGTATTATGTAATCCAGAGTAATTCTGAAACCAAAACCCGAGAAGGACAAGAAAATATAATTGGTGAGCAGTATTCCTCATTTACATAGATACAAAAATATTTAACTGAGATTAGCTGATTGAATTTTGCAATATGTAAAAATAGTAATGCCTTGTGGCCCAGGGGGGTTTATCCCAGGAATAAATACAAAGGAAGATTTGAATGTGGATCAATTGGAAATCTCATGCTTTTTTGCTGATGAGAATGTATATTTTTAACCACTTTGGAAAACTGCTTGATTTTAACTACTACATAAACATATTCATACCCTTTATGGCCCCAAACTTTCACTACTAAGCATACATCCAGTAGAAATATACACACATTTTTGCTATGTCAATATGTAGGTGTGCAATGTTGTGACTAATGTTAGCAAAGTGATAATAATCTAAAAAGTTCATCAACAGTAGAATATTTTTTGTATATATGTATAGTGAGATACTATACAGCAAGAAAAATGAATAGCTTTATGAATCAGTATGAATAAATTTCAAATATAGTGTTGAACAAAAGATGACGGTTATATGAAGACACCTTTTATGATTCCATTTATGTAAGCTTCAAAATTATATTGCAAATCAGCATAGAAAATTACTTTTGAGGTGCAGGAAAGTTTTGATATTGAAAGAGATTTCTTGAGTATAGTATATATTACATTTCTTGACTCGAGTGCTAATTGCACAGTTCTGTTTACTGTGAGTACTTTATTAGGCTAAGTCCTTTGATTTTTACCTTTTTGTATCTGTAAAGTATTTCAATTAAAAAACTAAAACATATATCATTGAATCAAAAAATAAAGTGGCCATTTTTAGTGATTGCACATTGATTGTTGTATAACTTTAGGAAGAATTTACCTCCCTATCTTTTAGTTACAGTAATAAATCTAGTTTTATTCTGAAAATAATAAAAATTACATAAATCATATATTAAGCTTCAGTAAATGAACACTAAATTCTTTTTATAGTAACCAATTTCCAAAGGAGAATCCTGTGATATGGAATTTCTAATTTTAACAATAAAAATTTCATTGTATGTATTGATATAAACTACAGAAAAACTCTGATGTGCTGATTTTATGTTATTAGATTCATTTGTTCTTCACTGTTTCATCCTTCTATGATTTTGTGAACATTTCAGTGGGGATATGCCTCTTTCCCAAAGCACTGGCTCAGAAATCACTGTTCTTTCATTTGTTTGCTTCTTTCTGTTAATTTCTGAGAGTCTGAATGTGTGAAGAAATCTTTCTATTTTTGCTTTGCTTAGTACTAAACTTATTAAACTTTGTGCTTTTGTCATTGTCCTTGACATTTCAGAAACAATTTCTGTTCTCTGGCAGTAATATAATAAATCTAGAACCATTCTGATATTTTCTTGGCCTAATCATGGAATCAGGTCTTTCCAAGGTTCCCACTGATTTTTCCAATTTTACATATTATGTTGCTTAACCCTATTTTTGT
This sequence comes from Perodicticus potto, assembly GCA_963574655.1. Lineage (NCBI taxonomy): Eukaryota > Metazoa > Chordata > Mammalia > Primates > Lorisidae > Perodicticus > Perodicticus potto. The sequence goes on from CAUYRH010060835.1 coordinate 7,446, forward strand.
TTATAATGAAGCTTCATCTACTCCTTGGACTGTCTCCTAACCTGATAATTTACAAAATGAATATCAATGAGATTTAGTGGAGCTAGCGGATGAATATGGAAAATTGCTGTCACTTTGATGTGGATGACAGGTAAGTTGAGGACATGCACCAGCAGAACTCTGTCTCAGACAGCATCAAAAGACCAAGCTATGAATAGTGCCGCCTCCCCCAGACTCACAAGTGTGCTCATTCAGTTGAAGCTGCTACTTTGATAAAGACAATGGGATTGTAGTGATGGTGAGATTGGTAGATGGTTAATTCAGTAGATAAGAACTAGAGGATAATTTCACTAATTCAGATTCTTTTATCACAAACCAGACATTTCATAATGACTCTCAATATACTATTAGTGCCACACAAATCACTATAATGTTAGCCAATGGTAATCATGAGGCCTGGATGATAATGTGAATATACAGCATGTGTCAGTTTACCAGGGTGGCCATCACAAAGTACCACAGATTGGGTGGCTTAAACAACAGAAATTTATTATTTCACAGTTCTGGAGGCTGGAAGTCCAAGATCAAGGTGTTGGCAGAGTTGACTTTTTCTAAGGTTTCTCTCTTTGGCTTGCAAGTATCAACTTTTTGTGTCTCCACATGGTCTTCCACCTATGTTTGTCTGTGTGCTAATTTCCACTTCTTACAAGCACACCAGTCACCTGGGATTAAGGCCCTCTTTAAAGGCCTCATGTTAACGTTACCTCTGTACAGATTCTGTCCTTAAGTACAATCATACTCTCAGGTGCTGGGGGTTAGGATTTCAACATAGGGAATTTGGGGAGGACACAATTCAGCTTTATAACACTGTGATGTTGTTCTAATTTTGGTCAGGTATACAAACTTGGCTTATGCAACAAAGTATGTGGTAGCATCACACTTTGAAGTTTGTGCTTCAAATGGAAGGTGAAGGTGGATGTGAAATATGATAAAGAAATAAAAAAATAGGGGTGGCGCCTATGGCTCAAGGAGTAGGGCGCCAGCCCCATATACTAGAGATGGTAGGTTCAAACATGCCCCCGGCCAAAAAGTGCAAAAAATAAATAAATAAATAAATAAAATAAAATAAAAGAATAAGACAATACCTATAATTTCTTTGTAAAAGGCATATCAGCATTCCAGCAGATGTTGTTAGCTGTATGAACCTAACTATTTATAAAAGCATCATAAAGCTGTGTTCAAAACATCAGTTACTAAAGCACTGCTTTGTCCCTTTCTCCTTTATTCAGTGATATTGTAACATATGCTAATGTAGGAGGATATCAGAAATTAATGACCCTCCAAGTGAATAGATTGAACTTATCCTATTTGCCAACAAATTTGTTCATTCTTCATTCAGTAATCCTACACCTTTTAATGGTAATACCAGTTAACTATCACTCAGAGTTCCAAACTATGTTTTTTATTACTTTCTTCTTTCCTTTTACTTTATTATAATATAGCAGCTTGGGTCAAACACATTTAGGTTAAAATTTAGATTAGTTATGACCTTTACCTGTTATTTATCTTCTCCCTTTAGTTTCCTCATTTACAAAATATGGAATAGTAACAATACCCATTTCACAGAATAGCTCACAGAACAAATGATAAAACGGATACATCTAGCAATAAATGCTTAGCAAATGTTACTAATTATTACTATAGTACATGTACCACTGATTCTACCTCTACACTTTCTCATAGCTGCACATTTCTCTTTATTCACAGTGTTCTGAATTCTTCTACATCTTACCATAAAAGTTTGGCTTTTACCTTACTTTGTTCCCTTCAGACATGTTCAATGAGCTCAAATTTCTCAGAAAATAAAGTTCAATAGTCTTAATCTGTTTTTTTGTTAAGCTCTTCAAGTTTCAAGTTTAATGTCCCTTTCCAGTGTTCTTTGGTCTCAATCTGCCCCTAGTCTCTGGTGGTATCTTGGGTCAGTCAATAGACCTGGCAGTGATGCTCACGGTTAAGTATAAGGATTCTTTAATTTAATTCCCAGAAACCCTGGAGTTGAGAGCTCCATTAATTAACAGAGTGGCCTTTGGAACATCAATTTACTTCCCTAGGCTTCATTCTCAAAATTCAGTATGTATAAGAATCACCTAGAGAACTTGGGAAATATGTTCTCTAGAATTTCTAGAGACACTAGACCTTATCTCAGAGATTCTGATAACACTTTAATTTTTTAAAAAAGAAACATATGATTACTGCATAAAGTAAACTGTTATTAGGTTCACATCTTGATTTGTTGCATATATATGCTGTGTTGAACAACATCCAATCAAGATATAGACAGTCCCTGACTTAAGATGAGTGGAGTCAGGATATTTTGACAATAGTATGAAAGCAACACACATCTCATGATACTTGATAATTTTTTCAATATATTACATGAATTATTCAGTATTTTATAATAGAATAGGCTTTATGCTAGATGAATTTTCTTGAACTGTAGACTAATGTAAGTGTTCTGATCACATTTTATTTTTATTGTTTGGGATTATTGAGGGTACAAAGAATTAGGTTACACTGATTGCATTTGTTAAGTAAAGTCCCTGTTGTAATTGTGCTCTGCCCCTAAGAGATGTGTCATACACCATGATCCCCCCATCTGCCTCCTTCCTTCCGCTCCCTCATTCCCCTAACCCCACCTTGTATTAGGTCATCCACTGCCTTCATATTAGAATTGAGTACATTGGACTCTTGCTTCTCCATTCTTATGATGTTTTACTAGTACAATCCTTTTGGAAGGAAGTATGGAGAATCCTCAAAGAACTCAAATTAGACCTCTCATTTGATCCTGCAATCCCATTACTAAACATCTACCCAGAAGAAAAAAAAAATCCTTTTATCATAAGGATATTTTCACTATACTTTTTATTGCCACTCAATTTACAATCACCAAAATGTGGAACAGCCTAAATGCCCACCAACCCAGGAGTGGATTAACAAACTACGGTATATGTATACCATGGAATGCTATTCAGGCACTAAAAAAGATGGAGACTTTACATCTTTTATATTAACATGGATCAAGTTTTAAACACATTGAATGGCTAGGCTAAGCTATGATGTTTGGTAGGTTAGATGAATTAAATGTACTATACAATATTTTCAACTTAGGTTTATAGGGATGTAACCCCATCATAAGTTGAAGCATCCCTATGAAAAATTCTAGCACCCTAGAAGTTTTTCATGTCTTCCCAATCTATGCTTTTCCAGTGATAATAACTATTTTTACTTCTATCATAACTACTTCCTAACTAAGTCTGGATTAGTGACTTTTGGTATTTCTTTTAGTTCTGATTTTCTTTGGTCTAAATTTCTAATTCAGATGGGGGAGTAAAAGTACTTTGAATAGGCTCAAATTGTTATTTCAAATTTAGATATTATCTTAGAAACACACTTTCTGCCCATCCACATCCCCAGCAGCACCATACCGGCCACGGGTAACCCTCTTTGGCACTTTATCTCCCCAAACCTTCATATTCTTTCTTATTCTGTAACCAAGGTCAATCAAGGTCATACAACTTGCTTCATGACAGCCAGTAAGTCAAATGGCCGGGTGTTGGGGAAGGGAAAGTGACTTTTATTCAGAGAGCTAGTAAACTGAGAAGGGGGTGGAGTAATATCCCAAAGGACCATCTTACATTAGTATGAACTTTGACCTCTTTTTTTATCTTTAGAGAAAGGAAAAGAGCCCCAACATCTGGGCATCACCGAGTATCTGAGGAGGTTGTAAAACTTCTCTCTTCTTGGCCAGTTAACTTTGGTGGATGAAGGTCAGATCTGGATGTTCCCACAAATCTTTTAACATAGCGTTGTTACTTACGATGCTATTTATATACTTTTCTTATTTCCTTGGGAGATCGTTTTGGGAAAGGGACAGTTATTGTCTGTCTTCTGTCCTGGTTTTCATCTTTTTTCTAGCTTACATGTGGAGCTAAGCAGAAGCTTTTAAGCTAAAGGATATTACCACAGAGGGTCAGAAGCAAAATGGAGCTAGTTATGCTAAGCCTCCTTTCCACGTTTATACTTCTGCTCTATAGTAACTTCTCAAGCTAGGTTAGCAATATAGAATTGTAAAGTTAGGGGTCAGGTGTTCTAACCTGCCTTACTTGCAGCAATTCCTTCTACAATATCCCTAGAAAATGATCTTTTACGTCTGCTTCAAGATATCTGGGTGCTTATACCAGATTATGTCACATTGTTTCTCTTTGCTAGAAAATGCTTCCCTACGTTGAGCTTTATAATATATTCTTTGATCATAGTTCTGTTCTCTAGACTGCAGTCCCCAACCCTGGGGCCATGGACTAGTATTGGTGTGTGGCCAGTTAGGAACCAGGCCACACAACAGGAGTGGAGTGAGTGAAACTTCATGTGTATTTACAGCTGTTTCCCATCACCTGCATCACTGCCTGAGCTCCACCTCCTGTCAGATCCGGGGCATTAGATTCTCATAAACGTGTGAACCCTGCTGTAAACTGTGCATGTGAGGCATCTGGGCAGCACCCTCCTTATGAGACTCTAATGTCTCATGCTCTGATGTGGACATGTTAGTGCCCTTGAATCATCCCCAATCTTCCCAACCTTGGTCCGTGGAAAAACTGTTTCCTATGAAACTAGTCCCTGGTGCCGAAAAGATTGGAGACTACTGCTTTAGAATAATAAAGAATATCTAGTCTATTTTCTTTATGGCAGCTTTTCAAATACTTAAGACAGTTGTCATATATGCTCTTAAGATTTTCCTTCTCTAGCTGTTGGGATCAGAACTCTCAGCACTTTACTGGCTCTTGCTATGCTTTCAGAATACCCGTCTCTGAAGGATACTATGCAATTGAGAGTCACATTAGCCTACCAAGGGAGAAATTGTACTTTATGCTGGAACAGAACTGTTGAAGCGATACTGTGTCAGTTCTATCCCACTGGGACATGCACAACAATACATATCTCTCTTCTCTGCAGAACCAGCTCCGTGGACATGAAACCTGTGTGGTCTCACTGGGCTCACACCCAGATAGTCCTCACACTTGTTTGGTTATTCGATGGTTGCCGTCTAAAATTATTAATATTTTTAAGAGGGGGCTCCACATTTTCTTTTGCACTGGGGTCCCACAAAATTAGGAGGCTTGTTCTGTCCTTATAGCCGTTTCACATTTTCCAATGTCCTAAATATTCTTATTTTTCTTCTTTCATAATTCTTCTTCTAACATAGCTATTAAGAATGTATTATATGTCATTGTTTTTACTTATTTAAAAAAATTTTCCTTAGAGCACTTAACATAGGTTTAATTTTATAATCATATTCATGTTATAGATGAACAACCTAGGGGTTAAAGGAATTAAGTGAGTTGACAAAGTTTCATAGCTTACTAATAACAAAAATGGGCCAGAACAGGTCTCTGAGTTTTGCATTCATTATCCAAGGCTCTCCTTCCTTTTTCTTGGAAAGTGCTGAGTTTTAAATTCCCAGGACTGAAGTTGAATACTTAAGTCTTATTAGGTTCGCAGGTTCCTATATTTTTCTCTTTTAGTTCACTGTTCAAGCACCCCATGCTTTGACTTGCCACTCCTGTACTGCTGACTCATATTTCATCTAGATTTTCCTTTATTTTCTCCTTTGGTCATTTACTCTTAATTGCCTAGTCCTCTCTTATCTGATAATTGAAGCTTATTTTTCTATCGTAAGTGCATTACCCTAAGCTTGCATTTTTTAAAAGTAATCTCAGGTTAATTTTGAAAGAATTCCAATGCATTCTCCATTTTTCCTCCCTCGATTATGATTCAGATCTACAGCTAATCTCCAGATCATTAGGGATGTTCTAGTAATTGGAAAGAAATCTCCATGTTTTTGTCATTAAGTGCTCATCTAACTCACAAAGGGATGTTAAACTAACTTCAGCTGCTGAGACTTGCCTTATTTGACCAAAAAGGAATCTAAAGCAATTCTCTGAAAATGTGGCTTAATTTGCAATTATATTAGTCAGGGGAATGGGAATGGAGAATATAATGTAACAAAGTTATTATGACCATCTTCATATGGCAAGGCTGATGATAGTGCAAAGCTTCAACACTGGTATTACCTCTCCACACTCCACAGGCAATTTTTTAGCCTTGTATGCTGTCTGACCCAAGTAAAACTGTGCATTTGTTATCTTTGTCTCCTACTCAGGCAGTTCTGAACAAGAAACAAAACTCCAACTTCCTCAGAACTCCTGGGCAGGCAGGTCCATTTACTTAATGGTAGTTCTGGCCTAAGGATTTTCTGATACCCCCAGACCCTTGAGTTTCCTCAGAACCTGAGCTTAGCTGAGACTCCTCGAAGAGTGGTTAGAGTCCAGGCCTTTGAGGCAGAGTGGGCCCGGGAAACAGGCAGAGGGCGTCTGGTCCTAAAGTTTTCCCCAGCCCAGTCTGTCTTGGCAAGTAGAAAGCAAGACCATATGAGAGCTGGCAAGAGTCCCAGGCTCAGAGGGGTCGGGTGGTGTGATATTAGACCAGGTGTTCCGTGTCCTCAGTAGTGGAGACAGTGGAGCTGGCGAGGGTTGGCAGGGCTGGTGGTCATGTCTGTGGAAGCCCTTTCTCTGGTTCTTAAAGAAGTAGTAACCCAGGATGGCTACCACCACCACGATGCAGGTGGCCAGGAGCACTGCCACGGCTACCTCCCTAAAGCCCACACTGGGTATGGGGCTTTCTCACCGCAGACCAAATACATCCTTCTTGGAGATGCCTTGATAGGAGTCAACTCAGGTTCTGCTTCCTAGAGAACCCAGACTAAGACCCGTACACGTTTACCCACTGAAGCAGTCTACTGATGTCATTTCCTGATTCCTAGAGGATAAAATTAAAAGATTTGAGCATGATGATTTAATTGTCTTTACACCTATAACATTGCCAGCTGAGAATCAATACCACTGTAAGCAGATATCACTGACCCAGAAATAAGTTGGACCAGGCATTTCCATCTCAGTTAAGGGGAACACTTCCCCATTTATGAATTTAAAAACCTGGGCACCAGCTCAATTCCTTCCTTTTTTTTTTTTTTTTTTAACTTTACACCTAATCCTACAATAAGCCCTGTGACTTCTGTCTCCAAAAATACCCCCAAATAACCCCTGCTCTCCATTTCCACAGCTGCACTTACACTATTCACACTATTGCCACACACTACATGCTGTACCTGCACAGTCCGCCTACATCCTACAGCTCAGAGCAGCATTGATTCTTACCTGGTCTCTGAAATAAACTCTTAACTGGTCTCTATTGTCCCCTTTGTAATCTACTCTCTACACCAGGGGTCCTCAAACTACAGCCTGCAGGTTACGCGTTGGTGTGAATTGTGTTTGTTCCTGTTTTGTTTTTTACTTCAAAATAAGATATGTGCAGTGTGCATAAGAATTTATGCATAGTTTGTTTTTTTTTTAAACTATAGCCTGGCCCTCCAACGGTCTGAGGGACAGTGAATTGGCCCCTTTTTAAAAAAGTTTGAGGATGCCTGCTCTACACAGTAGTGAAACTGGATGTTCAATAATGTAAATCAGATTAAGTCATTCGTCTCATTACAACCCCAACCAAATTCTGCTTTCTTTTAGTGTGTTTATCTTTCATAAAGAGTACTTCGTGCAATCTGTGTACTTTTTCCTTTTATTGTTCTTCCCTGCTTCCCCACATCTAAACATGAAATAAAAGAGAAGGATCCTCCTGTCTTGGTGATCGTTTATCTCCCCATCCTTACTTAAGTATTGATAGCCAGTAAGTGCTAAAAGATTATTAGCTGACTCAGACCAGGTTCAGACCTGGTGCTCCATGTCCTCAGTAGTGGAAGCCAAGGCTGATATCTAGCCCACATCTTGTTATTTCAGTATTAATGCTCATCTTTGACAGACTGCTGGCTTCCCTAAATTAGGCTCTTGGGATTGAACCTCTGTTTATCCCTTCGGTTTAGCTATAGCTACAGCCCTGATTCTGATTATGGACTAGCTTTCCCTATCTTTCTCTCTGTCTGTTCTCTTATTATATCTTCAGCTGTACAACTCTAGGAACAATTTTTCCTCCTTTCGGATTTCAGCCTATGGCTAGTTATGCTTTACTGTTTGTTCTTTCCCTCTATCCAAGGTCACTTCACAACCTTGACTCCATTCCTAGCTTCCACTGCTTCTGCTCCCTCCCTGGGCCAACTAAGACTCGCAAGTCATCACATACCCTTTAAATCCTGTAGGGTTCAGTGGGTTCAAAGCAGAAAGCACTTGGAGTGACTAAGCCAGATGAGCGCTTCCTTCTGAGCACATATTCAGGATAAATGTTTCTTCCAAGCTGAGGTTTTCAAGGCTTCTTTCTCTGCATAAAGATAAGCACCGTGTCATAGAAATAGCTGGTATATTTGTGCTTACGGAGTCCACCTATGAATCTATGATGAGAACACCATTGCTCAATCCCCAGAGAAAAATTGAGCTGCATTTAAATTATTCCCAACTGTTCTCTCATCTTAAAACTTAGCCATTCACTTAGAAGTTAAGAAAGATAGTAATAAGCAGCTGGCAAAGCAGTCCTAATGGCAGAGATGGGACATCAAGCACAACTTTGGTTGGCATTTTCAGGATTTTTAAATGCTTGGTTGCAATTGACACTTCCATAAGGATTTCATGAAGATTAATAATGTAAGAAAAGGCCATTTTTCAAAGTAACTGAATACAGTTAAGTCTTAGACAGTACTTTTTCTGGAAAAATAGGGAAGGGGAAGACATTTTTCTCCTTATACATCCACATCTCTATTTTTATTTGTTTATTTCCTTAAAGAATAATGCATTCTTATATCATTATATTATGGTAACTTTATGTATGCACATATGTATACATTCAGATATATCTGCATGTATATTTGTATAAATGTATATTTGGTAAGTTATTTTGATAACAAATAGGCAGATAAATGAAACAAATAAGTAGATAAACTGAAGTAGCAAATGTACTACAGTAGGTACTCAAAGATTAGCCATTATTACTGCTATATTATTACACTTTCTATACATAATTAATACCTTAAAAATAGAAAAGGGAGATTATCTTCCAGCATGAGAGTGTGACCTGCTCACTACTGAAACTGGTAAAACAAAGAAAACCAACTGTTTAAAGCCTCTGGAAAATGGTCCTAGGTGCAAAAAACAAATGGAGAAACATCTGTTCAGAAACGTGTACAAAAATTAAGTAATAAAGGGGAGAATGATGTGTGGTATTTAAATCAGGGCCATTTCCCTCTCTGCTCATGAGGCAAATAAATATTCCACTCTTGACTTTTGCAGCCAAGAGCACAGGGCTCTTACTCATCTCAGCTCCTGCATGGTGGGCTTGCTTCTTGGGATGAGCAGGAGGACATCAGCTTTCCTCATTCTGCCTTTGTCAGGTTGCCGAGGGTAAGTTCCAGGTGAGTGAGGGTGAGAGGTGGAGGCTCAGCCTTTTTTCATGGAGCACAGGATCCACCTTGGATGCAGTACCCGGCACACTGGGATTGCTGGAGCCCTGACCACTCTTCCGTTGCCTCATGAGGTGGTGGTGTTATGACGAGAGATCAATATTTAAATAAAAAGACTTTGAGATAAGCAGATTACCCTCCAAGTTTTGAGTGAGCCTCATTTAATCAGGTTGAAGACCTTAAAGAAAAAACTGACCTCTCCCAAGGAAGAAATTCTTCCAGCTGAATTCTGCCTTCAGATTCAAACTACAATATCAACTGCTTTCTGCCTTTGGACTCAACTGCAATACAAACTACTTTACCAGACAACTCTGCAGATTATATAGTTTCCAGAGTACACAATCATGTAAGCTGGTTCCTTAATATAAAGTTTCTTAAAAGAGAATAAATTTCATTCTTTATATATTTCCTACTGATTCTGGTTCTCTAGGGACTCTTAACCAATACACAGGTTAAATTATAGCCAGATTGTTTATAGGGAAGTATCAGAGAATAAGTCAGTTGGCAGTTCTATTGGAGTAAGAATAAAAAATCAATGATCTCAAAAGCTAATACTTTATTTTTTTATTTTTTTTTTAATTATTTTTTATTAAGTCATAACTGTGTACAATGATTCAGGCTTGGAGTACAGTGTGTGGGCTTCCCATACAATCGGAAATATTTTTATCCACCTGATTAATGTAACATTCATGATATTTTCTCATTTACTATGTGAAAACAAAAGAGTAAAAATTTGGTTGTATTATTTTATGGAGCAACTTATGCCCACCCCAGGATTTTGTAAAAAACAGTAAAAAAATCAATGGCACTTTGTGGAGTGTAATGATTGTTGTCATTGTGGTCAGGGAAAGAGAAGAAGAAAGCCCACAGGAAGGAGCCACTGTCATTGCCAGGGTAACTGTGAGCATAACAAACTTGGACCTCTTGAAGAAAAACATCAGCGGCACAGTAGGGAGAGAAAGACAAAGAAGGCCTCACTGAAATAATGCAGTCGCTCACTAAACAAATAAACAAGCAAATAACATTAACAATCCAAATAGGGAGTTGATCAGTCCCCAGAGATGCTACAATATATAATCTAACATGTACACCTTCAAAAAAAGACACCAGACAGCAACAAGCCCCACCTCAGAAAGTACAACCAATAGAGTCAAGAAAAAAAATTATTGGATTTATGAGGAAAAACAAACAAGCAATGACTTTCATGTGGCCCTAGTAAACATGTTACAAGATTAAATATAATTAAAGAAGAAAAGTATTGTATAAGGACAATGACATATCAAATATGGAATATCCATAAATGGATGAAATTTATTAAAAATTGGAAATTTGGGGGCAGAAAAGTATAACAAATAAAATTAAAAATTCACTAGATACGCTCAAGAGTGGGTTGACTTAGTTGTAAGACTATACAAGCCAAAGAATGGAGGAAAAAAAAATAATGATGAAATAAGAAGAAAGACTCAGAGAAATGTGGAAAACCTATTAAAACATACCAAGATACTTATAAAGGATCTACTGCTAACAAAAGGAAAGGAAAGCTGGAAAAGAGCAGAAATAATATTAGAAGAAATAATAATTAAAAATTCTCCAAATTTATTGAAAAACAATAACATACAGATCCAGGAAATGGATCAAAAACCAACTAGGATATATACATAGAGACCCATAAAGATATATATCATAGTAAAAATGGTGGAAACAAAAGACAAGCAGAGAATCTTAAAGGCAGCAAGAGAAAAATTACTTGTAAAACTTAAAAGAAAATCTTGATAAGATTAATACCTTACATGTCAGTAGAAACAATGGAGGCAGAAAGCAGCAAGATAACATATTTAGATTGCTAAAACAAAAAAAAATTCCTGTCCCAAACTGACAATCTAAGAAAATTATCTTTCAAAACTGAAAGCAAAATAAAGTCTGTGATGTATAATGTTGTGTGTCAACTTGACTGGGCCATTGGGTGCCCAGGCATTTGGTTTACCATTATTTCTGGATGAGATTTATGTTTGAATTGGAACACAAAGTAAAGCATATTTCTCTCCCCAGTGTAGTCCAAGCTCATGGATGGTGTTATAATCATATATGTAGAAAACTCTAGAGGTTCCATGAAAATAAAAACAAAAACAACATCTTTAGAACGAATAAAATTTGCAGAATGCAAAGCCAATACATAAAAATCAGTTGCATTTCTATATGCTAACAATGAACAATGTCAAAAGCAAATTAAGAAAATAATTCTATTTATAACATAATAAGAAAGACTTAAAGAATAAAATACTTAGTAATAGCTTAACCAAGGAGATGACAGAATTATTATTACTTCTTGGGTATGACACAAGAAGTATAGGCAATAAAAGAAAAAATAGACAAATTGGCCTTTATAAATAATTTTGAAAATTTTTACATTTAAAGACAGTATAAAAATAATACAAACAGTAACCTATGGAATTGGGACAAAGTATTTGTAAGTCATTTATTTAATAATGGATTAATATCTACAATATATTTGTAGAGAACTTTTAAAATGTGATAACACAAAAAATACCCAGATAACCCAATTCAAAATGGGCAAAAGACTTGAATAAATATTTCTCCAAGGAAGATATACAAAGGACTAAGACACACATGAAAAGGTACTCAACATCACATCACTATCATTAGGGAAATGCAAATCAAGACTACAATGAGATATCACCTCACACCCCTTAGGATGGTTACTTTTAAAAACAAACAAACAAAAAAAACTGTTGATGAGAATGAGGAGAAATTGAAACCCTTGAGCACTGTTGGTGGAAATGTCAACTAGTACAGTTGCTATGGAAAACAGTTTGGTCATTTTAAAAAAATAGATTACATGTTTCAGTAATTCTATTTCTAGATGTATACTTGAAAGATTTAAAAGCAAGATCTCAGTAAGATATTTGTATACTCATGTTCATAGAAGCATTATTTCCAATTGCCAAAGTCTAGAAAGAACCTATGTGTCCACCAACGGAGGAATTGTTAAACAAAATATGGTGTATGTATTCAGTGAAAGGAAATTCTGACATATGTATCACATGGATAGACTTTGAGTACCTATTGCTAAGTGAAATCAACCAGTCACAAAGAAAAATAATATGATTCCAATTATATGAAGTACTTAGAGTAGCCAAAATCATAGAGATAGAAAATAGGTTGCATGGTGCTTGCTAGGGGTTAAGGAGAAGGGGCAATGAAGAGTTAGTATTTGGTGGGCACAGAGTTTCAGTTTTGCAAGATAAAAAATGGTTGAAAAACATTATTAATGTTCTTAATACCACTGAAACTGGTCAATGTAAGCCAACTAGGTTTGAAGGACCCAATCAGAGTTTTCCAGTAAGGTTTGGGTGGGCACTTAGGTATCAAAACCCCCAACAGTTGAGCTACAAGCATCAACTTGTTCAGGACCCCTTCCATCATCTTGGAAGCTTTCATATCTATCCTCTATTTCCTATCTATCCTTAATAAATGATTGTTCTATTGCTTTTAAAAAAAACATTATTAATGTTCTTAATACCACTGAACAATACACTTTAAAATGATCAAGATATTAAATTTTGTGTTGTCTTTATTTCACTACAATTATTAATATTGGGGGGAGGAGGAAATGACTGATACATGCTACAACATGAGGTTTCAAATTAACCTTGAAAACATTATCCTAAATGAAAGTAACTAGTCTTAAAAGACAACAAATTATGTGAGTCCATTAATATAAAATGTTTAGGACAGGGAAATCAGTAAAATTAGAATGTATATTAGTGGTTCACTAGGGCTAGAAAGATGAGAATTGAGGGGGATGTAGTTAAAGGAAGGGGAAATATGTAGGTGGTAGCCAAAGGGTGTTTCTCTTTTTAAATTTAATTTTATAAAAATATTTTTTAAATTTTATTTATTTATTAAAGTAAATTTATTTCAGGTCAATGTGAGGCTACAAACAACCAGGTCAAAATAATTGATTTTGTTGGGTGGAGTTCCTCTTGTGGTTATGTGCCACACAGAAAAGGTGTACCAAGCTCCTTAATCCCATGCTCATTCATTAAGAGCACCCCAACCCCCTTCCTCTCCGCTGTCTCTGTACCCCTCCCCTGAACTTGAATTGAAATGAGTTTTTCACCTACGTGGGCGTGTATCAAATCGTCTACTGCCTTCATATTAGTATTGAGTACATTAGATAATTGCTTTTCCATTCTTGTGATACTTTACTAAAAAGAATGTGTTTCAACTCCAGCCAGGATGTTACAAAAGATGTGAAGTCATCATCTTTTTTACGGCTTAATAGTATTCCATGGTACGCATATACCACAATTTGTTAATCCATTCCTGAGTTGATGGGCATTTGTTTCCACATCTTGGCAATTATAAATTGAGCTGTGATAAACAATCTAGTGCAAATGTCCTTCTGATAAAATGATTTTTTCTTCTGAGTAGATGCCCAGTAGTGGGACTGCAGGGTTGAATGGGAGGTCTAATTTGAGATTTTTGAGGATTCTCCATATTTCTTTCCAAAGAGGCTATATTTATTTATAGTCCCACCAACAGTGTCAGAGTGTTCTCCTCTCTCCACATCCGCACCAGAATCTGCAACTTTGGAACTTTGTAATGTGAGCTAATCTTACTGGGGTTAGGTGACATCTCAAGGTAGTTTCGACTCAGATTTCTTGGATGATTAGGGATGATGAGCACTTTTCATATGTTTGTTAGCCATTCTTCTGTCTTCCTTAGAAAAGTTTCTATTCATGTCTCTTGCCCAGTGATCTATGGGATTTTTAGCTTTTTGTTGTGGTTGATTAATTTGAGTTTTCTGCAGATCCTAGTTATCAAGCCTTTGTCTGATTTGTAATATGCAAATATATTTTCCCATTATGTAGGTTGTAGATTTTCTTTGGTTGTTGTCTCCTTAGCTGTACAGAAAGCATTTCAGGTTAATTAAATTCAATTTATTTATTTTTGTTGTTGCAATTGCCACAGTAGTCTTCTTCATAAAATCTTTCCCCAGGCTAATATCTTCAATTGTTTTCCCCACAGTTTCTTTGAGGATTGTTATTGTTTCTTGCCTTAGATTTAAATCTTTTATCCATCTTGAATTAATTTTTGTATGTGGTGAAAGGTGAGGGTTCAGGTTCAACATTTTAATGCAGATATCCCAGCATCATTTATTGAATAGAGATTCTTTCCCCCAGTGTGTGCTCTTGTTTGATCAGGTGGCTGTAAAATGTTAGTTTCATCTCATGGTTATTTATTCAGTTCCAAATGTCTATGTCTCTATTTTTGTGCTAATACCATGCTGTTTTGATCACTATGGACTTGAAATATAGCCTAAAATCTGGTAGGGTTATTCCCCTAGCTTTTTTTGTATTGCTAAGAATTGCCTTGGCTATACAGGGTTTTTAAAGTTTTCTTATGAAACAAAAGAATTATTTTTCAAAATCTTGAAAGTATGATGTTTATATTTTAATGGGTATTACACTGAATCTATAGATTGCTTTGGGAAGTATAGAAATTTTAAAAATGTTGATTCTTCCCAGCCATGAACATGGTAAGATTTTCCATTTGTTAATAGTTTCTGTTATTTCTTTTCTTAGGATTTCATAATTTTTTTAGATAGAGGTCCTTGACTTCTTTTGTTATGTATATTCCTAGGTATTTCATTTTTTTTGAAGCTACTGTGAAGGAATTTGTGTCCCTGATTAGCTTCTCATCTTGCCTGTTATTGGCATATACAAAGACTACTGATTTGACAACATTGATTTTATATCCTGAGACACTACTGTATTTTTTGAGCACTCCCAGGAGTCTTGTGGTTGAGTCTTTGGGAATCTCTAAGTATAAGATCATACCTTTGGCAAACAGCAAGAGTTTGATCTCCTTTTCCCCATTTGGATGCTTTTTTAAACCTTCTCTTTCCTGATTGCATTGGCTAGAACTTCCAGCACTATGTTTAATAATAGTGGTGATAGAGAACATCCTTGTCTAATTCCAGTTCTAAGTGAAAAAGCACTCATTTTTACTCCATTCAGTAACTATTAGCTGTGGGTTTGTCATAGATAGCTTCAGTTAGTTTAAGAAATGTGCTACCTATGCCTATATTCTTAAATGTTCTTGTTTGAAAAGGCTGCTGAATTTTATAAAATGCTATGATCTATTTTGGAATATGTTCCATGGGTTGATAAGAAAAAGTATGTTCTTTGGCTTTGGGATGGTGTGTTCTGTATAATTCTATTAAACCCATTTGTTCTAGGGTCACTTTTAAGTCTTTTGTATCTTTGTTTAGTTTCTATTTCGAAGATCTGTCCAGTTCTGTCAGAGGGGTGTTAAAGTTCACAGCAATTATGTTGTTATGGGATATCATATTGCTCAGATCAATCAAAGTCTATTTCATAAATCTGGGAACATTTAAGTTGAGTACATACATATTTAAAATTGAAATGTCTTGTTGTTGTATTGTTCCCTTGACCAGTGTGAAGTGACCGTCTTTGTCTTTCTTAAACTTCAGTTGCTTTAAATCCACTTGTATCTGAAAATAAGATTTTAACCCCTCCTTTCTTCTGATTTCCATTTGCTTAAAGTACTGTACTTTCTATTTGCTTAAAGTACTTTCCATCCCTTAACCCTGAATCTTGATTTGTCCTTCAAGGTTAGATGTATTTCCTGTAGACAGCATATGGATTGCTTTGCTTTTTTATCCAATTAGCCAGCCTGTGCCTCTTCAGTGGGGGAATTCAAGGCATTAACATGTATTGAGAAAATTGATAAATGTAGTGGAGTTCTATTCACCTTATTTTGTGAAAGCTTTTTGTATAGTTTTATCCTTTGCATCATTGTGGAAGGTAAGTATTGACCTTTAGCTTTTGGGTGTTGCTGGTGATCCACTGTGATGGTCAGTGTTGAGAATAGATCTAAGTATTTCCTATAGAGCTGGTCTTATTGTGGCAAATTTCCTCAATGTTTTCATATCCACAAAAACATTTGATTTCTTCATTAGTTTTGAAGCTTAGTTCAGCAGGATACAGAATTTTGTGGCTGAAAATTATTTTATTTAAGAAGGTTAAAGGTAGATGACCATTCTCTTCTGGCCTGGAAGTTTCAGTGGAAAAGTCTGCTGTTACCCTAACAGCTCTGTCCCTGTAGGTCAGTTGGCACTTAATTCTGGCTGCTTACAGAATGTTTTCTTTTGTCTTAACTTAGAACAGGTTCATCAAAATGTGTCTTAGAGAAGCTCTGTTTGAGTTTAGATGACCTAATGTGTGATAGCCCTCTAAAAGGAATGTGTTGTGATCTTTAGTAAAACGTGGGATGTTTTCATTTATGATAGTCTCCAGTAGGGGTTCCATACCTTTGAGATAATCTTCTTCCCTTTCAGGGATTCCTTTTATTCGCATGTTTCAATTCTTCATGGAGTCTCATAGTTCTCTAAGCACCTGCTATGGTTTCTCTTTTCTTCTGCCTCTATAACTACCTGGGTTAACTCAAACACTTTAACCTCTAGCTCTGATGTTCTTTCTTCTCCATGGTCTAATCCATTTTTGATACTTTCCACTGCATCTTTACATTCCTTGATTGACTCCTTCATTTCCTTAAGCTTCACCATATCTTTTCTATATTCTTACATGTCTCTCATTCATTTTTTGGTTTTGTCTCTGCACCTTCTCATCCATTTCCTTTATTGTCTTCATCATTCATGTTTTAAATTCTCCTTCTATTAACTCCAATAATTCTTTGTATGTGGAGTCTTCTGTGGTAGCTGCCTCCTGGTCCCTTGGTGGAGTTGTTCTGTTTTAGTTTTTCATGTTGCCATGCCATAATTTTTCTGTTGGTTTCTCCTCTGGTGTGTTTTCTTCTTGTTCACCTCCTTGCCCTGCTTTTTCTTTCCTACTTCTCCTTTGCTTCAAATTATCTTGTTGCAGATCTTAGGTATTGAAGTGGCCCCTCGATACAAGACCTAAAGGAAGAGAAGCATAAAGAGTGAACAGTGAGAAAGAAGTGAATAAAAAGGAAAGATGGAAAAAAGAAAGAAAAAAAGGAATGGGGGATGAAAGAAAATAATTGAAAGACAGGTGGGAAAGAGGAGAGGAAAAGAGAATGAGAGTAACAGTACAAATGGTATTGTTCAGCATGGTACTAAGGCCATGCCTGTAGCTAAAGCATTTTGGGAGGGCTGGGCTGGGTGGTGCCTTGGAATCAGGAGCTCCTTACCAGCCTGAACAAGGTCAGACCTTATCTCTGCCAAATATAGGAGGGGAGACAAAACACAAAAACATGAAAGGAAAGAAAAATAAATAAAAATAAAAATTCAGCAGTGTGGACTTGCTAACACTGTTTTCCAAGCCAAAGGTAGAAGGCCTACTTAGACCATGTCTCTTGGCCTTCTGGAGTCAGACTACTGACATGACCTCCCAGCAAGACCAATGCCATGCCACCCTAGTACTCAGAGAAAAGAGAAAACAAACAAACAAGAATAATAATAATAGATAAAGAAAATTAAAAATACAGTTGTATCAAATAAAGGAGAGAGAAAGGAGAGGAAGAAAGAAAGAAGGAAACACAACAACAAAAGGAGGGAAGATCTTAGCTGCTCTCTGAGCAATTTATGTGGGAAAGATGACAAAAGTAGAGAAGTCTCTATCAAAAAATAAAGAAGGAGAGGGCCGCACCGGTGGCTCAAAGGAGTAGGGCGCCTGCCCCATATGCCGGAGGTGGCTGGTTCAAACACAGCCCGGGCCAAAAAATGCCAAGAAAAAAAAAAAAAGAAAGAAGGAGAGAAGTGAAAAGTGTATTAGAGAGAATAAATGAGGCTGAGATATGGCAACCAGAAATGCAGAAGCCCTTTCTCTTGATGAAAGTAAATTAAATATAGATCCAATCAAACAAATTAGCAAAAACAAAACAAAACAAAACTAAAAGTCAAGTAGCCACAAACAACAGCCACGTCAGAAACAAAAGAAGAAAAATGAAAAAAAATTGTGCATATATATATATATATATATATATATATATATATATATGTATATTGCAGAGGGGAGCAACTGTAATATATATATATATATATTGCCAGGACACCAGGTGGCACGATGGTTTTAGGAGATAGAGAACACAAACCACTCTAGTTTCGGAAGAGACCAGAATTGTGCTCCTGACTCAGTTGCACTCACTGATCATATTATTGATTCCTCAGCATTCATCCCTGGCTGAATTGAGATCTTAAAGCTGTATAGAATCCTTAGGAGACAAATCTCTCAGTGCCCCCTGATGACATTTCCCCAAGGGTGTGGGAGCCACTGAGCTTGCCCCAAGAGTGGAAGCCCTTTCTCAGCAAGCAAATAAAGTCTTCTGTGCTTTAGGCCCCTGTGAACAGACCTACTCATAGGCCCTTCCCACAGCAACAGCTGGGACCTTCCACTTATGGCTGCCTAGCTAGCACACCAAGTTGATGGTAAATTCACTCCACTCGGTATTCAAACCTGGTTGCTGTACACTGTTCAAGTCCACACCAACTCTTCCAGACTTTCCACCCAACACACAGCTTCCCCGGAAATCCAAAATCTGCAGAAAGGCTTCCTCGTCTCCCCAGACCTTTGTGGGAGGGCTGGCTGTCCCTGCTGGCTCCCAGACATTTGCCCACTAAATCCGTCCTCCACACCTAACGCCCTCTGGCTGTCTCCTGCAGTGTCCACCACCACGTTGTTGTGCTCCCAGAGAGATGAATCCAGGTAAATTTCCTGGGCTGATATGGCTAGGTTCTCTTTTTTTTTCCCTGCTGTGCTAGGAGAGACCAGGAAAGAAATCTTTCTAGTCTGTCATTTTACTCCACCCCCAAATTTTATTTTTTTAATTGACAAATACATTTATAAATATGCATAAGGTATACAGGGATGCTTTGATACATAGAGTGTATAGGGATCAGATAAAAGTTTTTTAGCACATCTATGATTTCAAATATTTATCATTTTCTTTATTTGGAAACATTCAGTATCCTTCTAGCTATCAGAAACTATATATTATTGTTAACTACAATCATCTATTATAAATGACATAATATTTATCATTTCAATAACATGTAAGTGTATAATCTATCAGCATTAAGTACATTTAGAAGGTTATGTTGTGTAAACTGTACTACTATTTGTTTCCAGAACATCCTTCCAAACAATCTCTACACAGCTCTCCACTTTCTCTTCTCCCAGTTTCTGGTAACCTTTACTTTCTGTCACTATGATTTTGACTTTTTCTTTTTTCAAGTTTTCTTATGGAGATCCTTAGATTATGCATTTTCTATCTTACTTTTCTAATATGTGCATTTCATGCTGTTGATTCCCTTCTAGGCACTGCTTTCACTGCATATCACATATTTTGGTAAGTTGTATTTTTTTTTCATTTAGTTTGATGTCTTTTTAATTTCTCTTAAAAATTCTTTTAACACATCGGAGTGCACTGATTAATTTCCAGACAGTTTTGGGCTTTCCAGTTATATGTCAGCTATTGATTTCTGGCTAATTCCACTGGGGTCAGAGAGCATACTTTGTAAGATTCCTATTTTTCTTTTTTATTTTGGGACAGAGTCTTACTCTGTTACCCAAGCTAGCATGCCATGGCCTCAGCAACCTCAAATTTCCAGGCTCAAGTGATCCTCTTGCATAAGCTTCCTGAGTAGTTGGGACTATATGTGCTTGCCACAACACCCAGAAAATGTCCAGCTAATTTTTTTTTCTGTTTTTTAGAGATGGGGTGTGACTTTTGTTGAGGCTGGTCTTGAACTCCTGAGCAAAAGGGATTTTCCTGACTTGGTCACCCAGAGTGCTAGGATTACAGGCATGAGCCACTGTGCCCAGATTTCTATTCTTTAATTTTGTTCAGGTGCGTTTTGTGGTCCAGGATGTGTCTATCTTGGTAAATGTTGGGTGTAGGCTTGTGAGAAACATGTAACTTGCTTTCATTGAATGTAGCATTCTATAAATGACAATTAGATCCAATTGACAAATGGTGCTGTTGAGTTTAACTATATCTTTACTAATTTTTTTGCCTGCTGGACCTGTCAATTACTTATAGAAGAGGATCATCCGGTAATTCTCAATTAAATTTTTTGAGGAACCGATAAACTGTTGTCCATAATGGATGTACCATTTGACATCCCATCAGCAATGCCTAAGTGTTTCATTTTTTGCAAAATCTCACCTACATTTATATTTTTCATTTTAAAAAATAACAGCTATCCTAAAGTGTGTGAATTGGTACCTCATTGTGATTTTCATTTGATTTCCCTAATGTCTATAATGTTAAGCATGTGGAGTTTCTATTTGAAGTGATGAAAATATTCTAAAATTGACTATGATGATAGTTTCTTACATCTACATATACACTAAAATGATTAGATTGTGTGCTTTAAGTGGTTGAAATGTATGGTATGTGAATTATACCTCAATAAAATTGTTAAACTGTGCAAAAAAGAATAGAACAAATAAAATTATGGGAAAAGGAAAGCTTACTATTTTTTCCTGTGAATGATGGCACAAATATACAATGATATAAGTGTAGATTCTTCAGCCAGCTCTACAGAGAAAAGTCGCTGCTCTGCACAATTGCAATATCTCAGGGAAAGAGGACTGTGGATTAGATGGAGGTGAATCACCTTTTTTTGGTGAAGAAAAATTTTCATGGATATGTGGAGGATAAAGAAAAGAAAGATGATAACTGCTATCTTAAAAAAAATTAGTCTCCTCCTTAGCCATGTGATATTTTGATGAGTAAAAACCAATAAAATTCTTAGAAGAAAACATAAGGGTAAGTCTTTATGACCTTGAAATTGATCATAGATTCTTAGATATGATACCAAATAAATAATAAATAAATTAGATTTCATCAAATTTAAAAACTTTTAATGCATTAAAGAACACTGTCAAAAATTTGAAAAGAAAAATTTGGAATGAGAGAAAATATCTGCGAATCACAGCTCTGGTAAGGGTCTAGGATCCAGAATACACAAAGAGTTCTTGCAATGCCGCCAAAAGACAAACAATCCGATTAAAACCTCATATCCTTATGAGTTAGAAATAATCAGTCTACTTTCAACTTAAAGGAAGCAAAGGTTCAGAGAAGTGAGTTCACACAGTGGGCCAGAGGCTGCTGTTCTCAAGCTTCACTGTCCCCAGGGTCTGAACAGACAGTATGGCAATGACCTGTGCTAGAAAGGAGCCAGAGAAAGCACTTAAATGCTGACCCTACCCACTGTGAATGGTTTACTAGCCAGGGTATGAGGTCCAAGTAGGGGGTCAGCTCTCAGATTGGAAGCTGAGAGAAGAAAAAGCCAATCATGTCAATGGAGTACAGACAGTATCCAGGTTATGGAGTTTACAATGTTCTATACTTACAAATGGGCTCCCCAGCCTCCCCATAAGGATAATTTAAAATTAAATAACTGAAATAATAATCTGGAGACTTGTTTCTTCTGTATATGGATGGAAACAAACACGCATGGCTTAAGTGGTCTATTGGTCTAGTGTCTTTAAGCTGCTGGCAAATCTTGACATTTATATGACTGCTTACACACATTACTTCTGTCTTAACTTTTTGTTTGATTTTGTGTTTACCCTTATGATCATACTCCCTAAGTCAAAGTCCAGTACAAGTCCAGGTGGACCTGCAGTGAAGAGAAAGCTGATTATCATGGAAATGTAAGTGGAAATAATTCAGTGTTTCAGGAAGAGCCATGTCGTCCTTCATTGAGAAAGTATTAGGCTTCAGTCACTCAACTATCAGAACAATTATAAAGGATAAAGTGAGAATAATGAAAAACATGAAAAGTAGTGCTCCAATGAAAACATCAATCACTACTAACCAGCATACTGGATTAATTACTGAAATGGAAAGGTTATTATTGATTTGGTTAGAAGATCGAATCAAGTGTAACATTCTTATTAGCCTAGCATTAGTGCAGGAAAAGACGTGGAGCATTTTCAATAGTTTAAGAGCTGTGCACATGGAAAGTGAAGGTAGTTGTGATGAAGAATCTCTTGCAAGTAAAGGTTGGCTTAATCATTTAAAAAATAGGGCAAACATACATAATACTAAAATGCAAGGGGATGCAACTGGTGCTAGTATAGGTGCAGAAAATGAATTTCCTGAAAGGTTGAAGACAATTATTAAGGAGGTGGGTTATTTGCCAGAACAAATAAAGTAGATGCAAGTAGGCTGTTCCAGGAAAAAAATGCCTGAAAGCATTTACATATCCAAAGAAGAAAAAGTGCCCCAGGATATAAAGCAGTGAAGTATACACCAACATTCTTGCTGAGGTGATGCATCAGGGATTTTTAGCTCAAGCTTTTGTTTGTTCACTGCTCTGAAAATCGAGGAGCACTTCACTGTAGTATTAAAGCAGCTCTCCCTGTTATTTAGAAGTCAAATTTAGGGGCCTAGGTTACACTTACCACATTTGAACGTTGGTTCTTGAACTGTTTTATTCCTGGTGTGGAATGTTATTGTTTGAAAAAGAAAATTCCCTTTAAAGTTCTGCTTGTGCTGGACAGTGCTCATGGACATCCGGCATCTTACTATAAAAGTCATATTTTATCATCCAGCACTACATCATTAGTACATCCAGTGTACCAGGGAATCATTTCTGCATTTAAGGCTCATTACTTGTGGCATACATTTGTGCAAGCAGTCAGGGCTAAGGAAGATCATACAATAACCATAAGAGAGTTTTGGAAGAATTATAACATCTGTGATGATATCAGAAACATTGCTGACTCCTGGGAGGAAATGAAGTGGCCCTCACGTCTTTAATGATTTTCATGGCTTCACAGATAAAAAAAAAAATCATAGAAGCCAGAAAAACAGTGGTGGCTAGTGCCATGCACTCCAATTGAACATCAATGAAAATGACATTATTGACTTCCTGGAGTCCCAAATGGCAAGATTAACTAATGAAGACCTTGTGGAGATACACAAGCAGCTGACAGAAACACAAGACCATGAAGAACCAAAAGATCTAGAGCCAAGAATTTATACAACAAAAGAAATTATCTGAAGTCTTTTGTCTTATTAAAGCAGGATTTCCTCAGCTTGAGGAGCAAGGCCCTAGCACTGAATAGTTTACAAAGGTTTACTGGGCAGTTAGTGAGAACATCAGTGCCTCAGGACATTTATAATGAAATAAAGAAAAAAGCTGTGCAAACAACCCTAATACCTTTTTCAAGGAACCTACTTCAATGATAAGCTTCCCTTCTCCAGCAACAGAATCAAATCCTGATTTCCAGCACCCCTTCTATCCTCTCCAGGACCACTTCCATCATCACCTTCTGATCAATGTCAGCCTGCCCTCTTGCCTTCAAAAGGCCTTTTCCAGTAAGCAAGACATTGATGCAATATTAGGTGAATGTTAACCTTTTGTATTCTTTTTTTTGTTGAAGTTTCTGCTCCCTTTTATGAAAACATTTTGTGTGAATTTCGTTTTATATTCTGTTTGTTGGAGTTATGAGAAAGAACACAGTAGTTTTTACTAAAGTACAGGTATATTATTATTATTACAGTCTTATACTCTATTATCACATATAAGTCATCATAATATCATTATTATTATCATATATGTGCTGTTCATCGGGGATCTGAGTTACATACAATTATGACCTAAAGATGTTCTCAGGAATGTATCTCGCCCATAACCCATGTACCACCTGTATTTGGTAAACTCAGGCAAGTGACTTTCTCTCTTTGGGCGTCAGTTCCATTTTCTGTAAAATGGGTTCAGGACTCCCATAATCCTTTTTCCCACTGAGCATAGATGGCTTTCAATTTATTGTTCTTCTAAACTATTTCTAGCTCCTTATTTCCAAGTCACTTTTTATGCATGAGGTTTAGGGCAAATGATTCCTGAAGAGTTCCAGAGGGGTTTGGTTTACATCATTCTTGACACTGTCCATTACTTGCACCCCGGTGTCTCAGAGTGACACAGTTACTTTGGAGGACACAGACCCCAGGAGCAGTGAGTGGGATATGCCCTTGACACTGTCCATTACCTGCACCCCGGTGTCTCAGAGCAACACAGTTGCTTTGGAGGACACGGATCCCAGGAGCAGTGAGTGGGATATGCCCCTTCCCTCCCCCCAGTCTGAAAGCCCAGGGAACCTGGCCATGGTTGGCCAAAACACAAGGCAGAATGTGGGGGCCTGGGAGGAAACATGGTGGGCACTCAAATATTAGCCATTATGACTATATATTATTCATATATGTATGAATAAGTAAATAGTACCTTAAAATAGAAAATTAAGGGAAACTTAGTATTTTTCTTCTCATGATGACACAAAAGTACAATGATATGAACATAACTCTGTCAGTAGCTCTCAAAAGAAAATCTACTGTCACACTTTGAAGTTTCCAAGGGAAAGAGAATAACCTGGATGGTCTGCATCCTTGCTGCTGAGGGTGTAGCCCACAGACCAGCATCACCAGCATCAGTGGAGGTGTGTTAGACATGCAGACTCTCAGGGCCCCACTTTAGAACAACTGAATCAGAATCTGCCAGTCAACAAGATCCCCGGGTGATGCCATGGCACATTCAAGGTCTAGCAGCACTGGAGTGACACAAAGCTAAGTTAGCTCATGACACACAAAGTCCAAAAGGGGTAGAAAGGAGGATGATTATATGATCCTCCAAGGGGAGTAAATATTGAATGGCTTTGTCAAAGGTTTCAGTCTCCAGCTGGGTATTTTCTAGAGAATTCACAATCTATGTAGTTCTAGTATTTGAGGGAAAGGAGTAAACTAGCATAACATCTACATTTTAACAAGTCCCCAGTGATGTTCATGTGTAGTCATGTTGAAGAAGCATTCAGGATACACAGCTAAGGCAGCCAGGAACTGATGACCTAGGGAAATTCTTGAAGTCAAAACAATGTCAAAATTGCTATAATTGTCTGTTTTGGTGGGAGGGTCCTGTGATCAACAGTAGGCACACATACTGGTTTTTCAATCAAATAAAAATACAATAGTTGTAGAATTAATTTAATTGAATGACTCTGCCAACCTGGCTAATAAAAAACAATGTTTTGTAATGCCATCTTGGCCTCTGTCATCACAAAAAACAGTGTTTTTGCCCCAAATCTCTCATTCTTATGGCAAGAGAGGAAAGAACCATGGGCTGTGCACTGTAAAGCTAAGTTTTATGTCTCAACTCTGCTTTGTGCCTACCTTGTTCTTCTGTTTCCTAATTTAAATGCTCCTAAATGTTCTCTTTTTTAAACATACTTGGCTATAGTGAGCATCAGTGTGAAAATGTTTGTGAAAATGCTTTGAAAACTAAAAATGTCAGTCATTATTTTTATAATTTCTGACTTAGTCTATTTTCTTTTAATAGTCTTCACTATAATGATCCTCGTACTCTTCCCTTCATAAAGAACCCTCTCCATATACACCTGTGTGTGTGTGTGTGTGTGTGTGTGTATGGGTACCTACATGAGGAAAATGAGGTTCTGAGGCTCAAGGTGCTGCCATAGGGCTGGTATTTATTCCCACTTCTTACATCTTCACATTGAGCTTTTCCATTCTACCACATGAAAACAGGAAACAGTAGCATGGAAACACTACCTTTTTCAATGATAATCTCTTACATTTTGTTTTTGCTTCCACATCGCCTGCATCTCTGCTCCAACCTGGAATACACAGTGGGGTCTATTTCATTTGTGGAGCCTTCCTGTTCAAGGTTTTGAATGGTTTCTTTTTTGTCCCATGAGGAGCTAATTTTGTCATTAACATTTCAGAAAACACACAGTCATATTTTAAGTGAAACACAAATGGGAAAACTCTGTCATTTTTAGTTACTCTTTCTCCCAAATTTGGAAAGAAATCAAATTACCCAAGTCACATTTATCCCTTTTAAACTCCTAAAGCTGTTGTCAGGGTTTTTTCCAAACTCTCTATTTCTAGCCCAATAGATAGAAATCTTGCCCTTTTTGGAGCAACAGTGGTGAAAACAAAAACTTGAAACACTAGGAATTTAGTGAAAAAAATTATCAGGCAGAATGAAAACTTCTTTCTTTAGCACTTGCTTTTGTTGTCTCAGTTACAGTTGTGAAAAACCACGTTTCATCTGCACCATTTCTGGCTCATTATAATCAATCAATAGACGTTCATTGGTCAACTGATTGATGAGGGAACCCTATGTCAATGAGGGTAAAGGAAATCTATTATACCTAAAGAATATTTTCTTGATTTTTTTCATTTTCTTTTGAAAAGATATCATTTCATTTTTTCTTTGTTAATTTCCAAATACTCTGCAAAGCACATTAAATGTGTTATCTCATTCAACCCCATCCCCCAATGATCCTAGGAGGTAACTATCACTATAGTTAATTTACCAGAAAGGGAACATATTGGACTATGTTAAGAAGTAGTTAGGTTTCCATACTGTGAATTCCATTAAGTATTAATTAATTTAGTCTTAATTAATTAATGGAATAGATGAGAACACATGCTTTATTTCATCAGGCAAACCTTCCCAGCATAAAATTAACCAGCAATTATTGAGCATCTACAGTGTGCCAGGAACTATGATGTAATTTAAATAATGATTTCATTTAATTCTAATAATTGGCTTATGCAGGATATATGCTATTAATATTCCTCTTTCATGGATGAAAAAACTGAAGCTAAAAATGTTAAAGGAACAGACTTGAGATTAGAGAGTGAATGGCAGTGCTGGGCTTTGCAGCCAGGACTGAGTGCTCAGCCGCCTGTGTGGCTCGATACGTGCACAGCTCACCAGTGAATTAGCAACACTAGCAAAAAGTCACCTTCCACCTGCCAGCCTCTCCTGGAACATACCCTTTAAACCCATCTTTTTCTCTGGAATGGCCCATAGCACAAAGGAGGAGCTGTCCTCTCAGGAAAAGTATTCTAAATATAGCTCTGTACCTTGTTTTATTTTTCATTCATTGTAATGTAAATGTTTTCTGATGTTACTAAAATCTCTTCAGTGCATTTTTAAAAGTTGCTTTAATTTTTTATCAAGCTGATTTGTCAAAATTTAATTATCAATTTCTTTGTTACTAAGCAGATAGTCTTTCTTTTTTTTGTTATTTCACGTAATATAATAATCACCTGTTTACATAGAACTTCTTCCACACCCTGGTTTCTGACTAATGGATGAGCGAGGTACTTAGAAGTGAATTCAGGGGCTTGGATATTTCAGGTATCTTGGTGCACATTGTCAAATCACATTCTAAAAGTTCTATACCACACCATCAAGCTTACTATGCCCTCCTATCATATATATAATTAAAATAAGAGACTCTTTTGCTAATTACATGGACAAAATCTCCAACATATTATTAGAATTTATATTTGTTTGATTCATTGTGAGGTGAAATAATTTTTCCAATATTTAGTGTCACTGTATCTCCTTTTTAAACAATTTCCAGCTTCTGTTTTTTGCCCCAGGGAGATTTACTGGTTTGTCTGTATGCCTGACCTATTGAAGAATTAGAACTTTTGCCATGTTTATTGTGAGTATCTTTCCAGTGGTTGTCTCTTCTTGGAACAAAAGTAGAAGGAAATATGTTGTTGAATCCAAGGAAGAAGAGCCCGTCAACAAAGGAGGGACAGCAGTTTTTAATGCTACAAAGATCCTAGCAAGGTAAGGTTTGGGAAAATAACTATGTTTTTCTCCTCACATACTGTAATAAATATTAACAAAGCTAATACTTTGCTTTAAACCAGGCGGGCAATAATTGTTATTGTTTATTCTAAAGCTAAGTTGTTTATCACTAAAAAAAAAAAAAATCTATCAGGGATTTATCAACAAATAAATAAATGTGTCACATTCATTACTACCTTGGCAAGAAACCTCAGTACTCTTCCACCCCCACCATGTTACAGAGGTTCTGAGGTTCCAGAGAAAGTACAGTGACTCTGGTCCATGTAGGAGATATTGTAACCAGGTTTACAGAGTTCAAGGTTCAGCAAATAGACCGTGCTTGTTTCTTTGCTCGTAACAGTTCAAATAAAAACATATCTTATTGAAATAATAATAATAATAACAACAATAATAAATAATGTTTAACATGATGTGAGACAGTGCTCTCTAGAGAAGCAGAACAGACAGAATGTGTCTTTATGTATACAGAGAGATTTATTTTACGGACTTGACTAATACTATTATAGAGGCTTAGTAGGTCCAAAATTTTCAGGGTAAGTCAGCAGACGGCAGATCCAGGAGAGAGTTGCCTTTTGTCTAATGGCAGTCTGCTGGCAGAATTCTTTTTTGGAATTGTGGCTGCTGAAGGAGAGGTCAGTCTTTATTTTCTAAGGCTTTCAATTGATTGCTTTACTCGAAGTCCACTAGTACATCTGTAATCCCAGCAATCAGGGAGGTCAAGTGGGTGGATTGTTTGAGCTCAGGAGTTCAAGACCAGCCTGAGCAAAAACAAGACCCCCATCTCTAAAATTAGCCAAGTGTTGTGGCAGACGCCTGTAGTCCCAGCTACCCGGGAGGCTGAAGCAAGAAAATCACTTAAGCTTAAGAGCTTGAAATTGCTATGAGTTGTGATGTCACAGCACTCTTCTGAGGATGACAGAATGAGACTGTCTCAAAAAACAAAACACACACACACACACACACACACAAAAGTCCACTGATGGACTGATGTTAATCTCATCCTACAACAGGATTACTTCACAGGTACATTCCAAACAAGGTTTGGGCATTATAGTCTAGCCAATGTGACACACAAAGTGAATCATCTAATTAGCAAGATTAATCAGAATTTAACTAACTTTAAAAATGCCTGTCTTTTGAGGCTTTATTTTGTTTTCGTTTGTTTGTTTTAATTTATAAATAACATAAATTTATTTCTCATAGTTCGGGAGGCTGGGCAGTCCAAGGTCAAGGCACTAGCAGCTTTGGTGAAGTCCCATTCCTCGTGGATGGCACCTTTTTCACAGGTAGGATCCCTCAAGCTTCTTTTATTTATTTATTATTTTTGTTGAAAAGCGTTTGGTTTATTTTTATTTTTTTTTTATTTGAGGCTTTATTTTGAATAGGATATATCTCGTTCAGACATATCATAACAGCCTTCACTCCTCTTGTTCCTGTGCTGACTTTTTGTTGAAGTCAATGTTACTCTCTGTTACTTTGTAATCTTAACAGTGACCAAGCTTACATGGGTAGACTATGCATAAGGAGGGGAATGCTGTTTGCACTAAGTACTTAGGAATTTATTTTCTGTAAAGAGGTAAATGTGTTAGTGTTCTGCCTTCCCCTGGGGTTTTTGTATCTTTTATTCAAGTTCAGCAGCCACAATGAAATTAAGATGATGGCTATAAAATGGAAATTTTCTGGTTATGATTCAATTATACCCCTTTCAGTGGCTTATTTTTTTATTTTAGTAAATATTCATTCAGCAGCCTCAGGAAGCAGAACTAATGATTACAATTTTTTCTTGAACAAAGGAGGAGACAAATACTATAATTATACAGAATACAAATCAAATCACCTAATTAAATAGAGAAAGAAAATCTATGATGATTATTGAGGTATAGGCTAGTTAATAATGTACAGTAAAGGGACTTACAATTTTTAGAAATATACCAATGCCTGATTAATCAAGAAGTAAATGTAATAAACATGTACACTTTTACTTAAAAAGAGCAACTTCATCTATACTAAAGTAACTTCCTATGACTCCTCAGGCACCAGATTGCAGATTTTCCTTTGCATGTTTCTTTAGAGAATTGAAAAAAAATATTTAAGTTATGTGTTCCAGGTGAGGAAAGCATTAGTATTAATTGTGGAAACTTAAAAACTTCTTCGTTCATATCTATATTCCAAAAAAGCCTGTGTGATTTCTGCCAGTCCATGATGTCTCCATTAGGTACAGATTTTCAGCTCTCAGTCTGTACCATTTTGTTTGGAACCACAGTTGACACATGACTCCCCTGAGTGTTTCAGTTGTGTCCCATGAAGGCTGACTCTGCCTGCTCAATGAGACTGTAAGTCTATCAGAAGCAGAAACTGTGCTTTCCCTCTTTCCTGATTCTTTCCATTTCTATGCTAATTATTTAAAGCAGTAATCATTGTGTGTGTGTATTTTTACAGTTCATATAAGTATACTCTGGCTTATGCCAGGAAAGATTGAGGGGCTCGGTCCAGAGTATTTCTGGAAGCATTTTAAAGCTTGCTTCATGGCATTATGTAAAGCATCAACTTACCTGGATTTCTGCTATATCTGATTATTTGTGAGAAATAATCTTGATATGAGACATAACAATTGCCAAAATGTCAAAATTCTGTACTAATGGCTCAGATTACATTCCAAATTCCCTATACCTTTTGTCTTCATCTCCTTAAACTTTTGAAGAGAATTTCTATGGAAATTTTTCACATTTCCATGGCAGACACTCCAGGGTTTCCTTTATCCTCCTTACTCCAACCTGCCCTTGCACAGGGGGGGTGCACTTAACTTTAACTTCACAGAGAACATGGCTGAATCCAAATAATTTCCCTGGATTTTTTTATATTCAATCTCAGAATTTTTCTGAATTTTCATTTTGCTTTGCTTGATCCCCACTTCTCCAAATGATTTCTTCCTCTTGCTCTCTGATGATCCTAGCTGACACCAATCTACCCTCTTTATGGATAATCTTGCTGAGGTCTCTCTCATTCTAAAATTCATTGAGTGTTTCAGGTAACATTTCCTTCTCTTCTTTCTTTGCTAGCTGATGGTCTCCTACTATTTATGTTTCCCACACTCTTCCAATTCTCTTCAATTTCTTGTATGTTACATAATTTTTAAAAATTTACCTTAGTCTATATTCTGATCTTAGAGGAAAGACTTTCAGTTCTTTGCCATTTAGCATGATACTTGCTTTGAGTCTATTAGATATGGCTTTGCAAAACAAGGGTGCCCACTTTCATCCCAGTTATTCAACACAGTACTAGAAGATCTAGCTAGACCTGGGTAAGAGAAAGAAATAAATGGCATCCACATTGGAAAGGAAGAAATCAAATTATCCTTGTTTGAAGATGATATGATTTCATATCTAGAGAAACCTAAGGACTCTACAAAAAACTATTACAACTGATAAACAAATACAGTAAAGTTGCAGGATACAAAATCAATATACAAAAATCAGCAATATTTCTATAAACCAACAGTAAATAATCTAAAAGGGAAACCAAGAGGGTAATCAAATTACAAGAGTGACATATAAAATAAAATATCTAGAAATAAACTTAATCAAAGAAGTGAAAGAACTCCATAACATAAACAATAAAATGATGAAAAAAATGGAAGAGGAAATGCAAAAACTAAAACGATATTCCATAGAGATGGATTGGAATAATATTGTTAAAATGTCCATACTACACAAAACAATCTACAAATTCAATGAAATACCTATCAAAATACTAATGATGTTCTTCACAAAATTAAAAAAAATAATCCTAAACTTTATATGGAACCACCAAGAACCCAGAATATCCAAAGCCATCCTGATCAAAAAGTACAAAACTAGAGGAATAACATTACCTCACTTCAAATTATGCTATAGAGCTATAATAGCCAAAACAACATGGTACTGGTATAAATACAGACATATAGACCATATAGACCAATGGAACAGAATAGAAAACCAAGAAATAAATCATTTATAGTGAACTTCACAAAGGTGTCAAGAATGTACAGTGGGGAAAAGACAGTCTTTTCAATACATGGTGCTGTTAAAACTGGATATCCATATGCAGACGAATGAACTATACCCTTATCTCTCAACATATACAAAAATCAAATCAAAATAAGGAAAGACTTAAATCTGAGACCATGAAATGACTAAAAGAAAACTTTGGGGAAATTCTTCAGGACATTTGTCTGAGCAAGGATTTCTTAAGTACCAGGAAGCAAAGCAAAACTGGATAAATGGAATCACATCAAGTGCAAAAGCTTCTGCACAGCAAAGACAACAATCAATAAAGGAAAGGGACAAACCGCAGAAAGGGAGAAAATACTTACAAACTTCCTATCTGACAAGAGATTATGAACTAGATTATATAAGGATCTCGAACAACTCAATACAGAAAAAAAATTCAATTTAAAAATGAGCAATGGATCTGATTAGACATTTCTCAAAAAAGACATAAAATGGCCAACAAGTATATGAAAAAATGCTCAACATCATTGGTCATTGAAGAAATGCAAATCAAAACTATAATGAGATTTCATCTCACTTACTTAAAATGGTTTTTATAAAAAAGAGAAGCAATAGATAATGCTAGTGAGGATGGGGACAAGGGGAACATTTTGCACTGTTGGTGGGGATGTAAATTAGAGCAAACACTATGGAGAACAATATGGAGGTTCCTCAAGAAACTAAAATTAGAACTACCATATGATCCAGCATCCCACTGCTGGCTATATATTCTAAGGATGGGAATACAGTATATCAGAAAGACGTCTGCATGCTCATGTGTAGTGCAGCACTATTCACAATAGCCAAGATGTGGAGTCAATGTGAGTGACTTCAGTAGATAAATGGAAAAGAAACTGTGGTACATATGCACAATGGAATATTAAATAGCCACGAGAAGATGGAAATGCTGTCATTTGCAAAAACATGGGTGGAACTGAGGAACATTTTTTTTTTTTTTTGAGTCCGAGTGCTGTGGCATCACAGCTCACAGCAACCTCAAACTCTTGGGCTTAAGCAATTCACTTGCCTTAGCCACTCAAGTATCTGAGACTACAGGTGACTGCCACAACACCCAGCTATATTTTTGTTGTGGTTGTCATAGTTGTTTTAGTTGGCCTGGGCCATGTTTGAATCTGTCAGCCTCTGTGTATGTGGCAGGCACCCTACCCACTGAGCTACGGATGCCACCTGGGGTGGGGGGGAACATTATGTAAATGAAATAAGCCAACCACAGAAAGACAAATCTCTCATGTTCTCACTTGTATAATCAAGTATTTATTATTCTTTTTTCTAGTTCCTGGAATCCTTGAATTATCTGCAATATTAAAGGATATTTGGACTTTTCCTTACTTAAAATTTATTCCCTTCTTGGTTTCTCTAAAATACTGTAATCTCCTAAAACATTTTCTTCTCTCTCTGCCATCACCTCCTCTGTCTCCTTCACCATATCTTCACTCAGTTTTGTTACCTAGTGAAAAGAAAACTAGTTTGGCAGAACAACTAAACCCAGTACTTAATCCTTTCTCAATTCATTTCTTCAACTAAAGGTTGCTTAATCTCTGCGGTTCTCAGCTGTTATAGATATTAAGTGTGAGTGGACCGTATTATTAGATTTTAAATATGTTCTACAAAGTCTTAAGGATTCCTTTCAGATTTCTCAGCCACAGCCATGAGTCCCATTCATGTTCTTGTTTGTGTATTGGGCACCCACCCTAGATTTCCATCACCAGGGAAGGATGAGTCTGAAAGCGTAAGCACTTTGGGAAAGTGAATCGGGTGACTGTTAGACTAATATTTGATAGAAACCATTTCCAAAGTTCAAGTTTGTTGAGAGAAAATATATTATGAAATGTTATAAAAGAGATGCCATGCTTACTGTCAGCTATTGAGGTGATACTCAATTTGATAGCCTGAATTCTTGGGATCAAGTGATTGTAGTATAGGGGTTGGAGGAGGAATAGCTTCTGGATCAGTGAAGGAACTTTCCTATTGAAGTCCTAAGATTCCTCCCTAAGTTCATCTGTGGTTTTAAAGGTGAAATTTAGTACATATTTTGTGGAGTTGATGTAAGGATTATGCAAAGTAATATTGTTAAAGCATTTGTCACAAGTACTTGTCATACAGAAAAAAAAAAATTGTACATTGATTTGTTGTCCGTACTTTCTCTGTGACCTAAGTGGGGAAATTCCAACATGTGTTTTCCTTCTTAGGGTGGCCTGGCTGCATAATAGTCTGATTTCGGCTGACTCATTTGGCAAAATCACAACATAAGAGGAAAGGCCTTTGAACTTTATCTAGCAATGAAGACTACTCTCTCACATTTCAAAGAGAGTGTGTGTGTGTGGGGGAAACCACTGCTTGGTTCTAATTATAGCTTCTTTAGAAAGTTACAAAGGTCAAAATCTGCTCTCAGAAAGAAGCCTATCCAAACTTTTAAAGCCCATTCACAAAGGATGTAGAAAGCACTGAAGATTGTACTTTCCTAGTCTAGAGGGACACTACTTCCCTGCAGTGAAATTCTTTGTTTTATATCACATCATGCAGGCAGGGAATATAATACCTATGATTGCCCGGTGTTTATTTCCCCTGCAAATTGCTGCCTGGACACCAGGATTCTGTGCAGTGAATAATTATTTTGTAGCATCACATATATCATCAGCAGCTAGCTGATTCCATTTGAAAATCATGAAAAAAAAAAAAAAAAGGAAACAAAGCCCAAATCTCAAACCAAGCATTAAATGTCCTTACACTTCCTGCAGCAGGCGTGCTGTTCTTTTCACATAGGGAAACAGAGCCGCAGTCTGCATCCCCGGATTGGCTGCTTTCCTGGTCTGCTCAGGTTAGTTTTAAGGAAGTTTCTGCTCTTTTAGTGCATTTGAGTGTAAATGACGAAAATCACAGGGCAGCTGTGTCCATTGGCACCCACCTGAGGCACTGATTCTTCAAGAAATTGAAGCTTAAATACCAGTGTCCTACTCACAAAATAATGCTGTGTCCATTACCTCTCCCTCTGCTAAATTCTACGGTGATCATTAGTGTGGAATATGCTGCAATGTTAAGTCCCTTACCATTTCCACACACACGGCTGCCTGATCCTCACATCCATCCTGTAAGGTAGACAGGGCAGGATTATGCCTTTTATTTTCCGATGAAAATACACAGTGACTCGGAGAAATGAAGCAACTTGTCCACAGACACAGAGCTGTGGAAAACTAGAGCTGGAACTCATAACCAATGATCCTGTTTCTGAAGTTGGAGTTTTTCTCACTAAAGCTCTGGTGTCCTCTGAATGAACCTCTGCAAACAAACAGGCTTCTGTTAATAGACTCTTGCCAAATCACGACACAGTGGTGAGATCACATTTTCCTTGCTGCTTCTTCTTCTCCTCAACATTCAGGACCCTTTGCCACCACACAGACTTGTCCACGCTGACCTGTCTGCAACACCCTCTCCTTTGTGCTTACGTCCTGGAGTGGCCAATGAGTCCTCAGTCAGCTCTGCTGAGGGGCTGGACGCCTGACTGCTGGTGGCTTAGTGCATTTGCCCTTCCGGCGTCTGCATTTCTTTTGTGATAGGAACAAACTCCTGGATGCACACACTCTAACCTAGAGCAGTGGACATGGGAGGCACCCCGGTAAAACACACAATCCATTTAAATATATGGCTTATAATGCTGGCTCATGGAGCACGTCCACACTCCCAGGACAGTGTGCTCCCTGTAGCTTCCTGTCTACTGTCCCTCGCACCTCTGCTCTCCATCATACCAATTGCTCCCAAAGAAGTGAAAAATGGGCCATAGGTCAAGGGCAGCGGTAAAGGCACATCCACTGGAAACTGGTAACGGCATATTGGTCCTGGTTCAGCCATTTATGAGCCTTGGGAATGTGAAGTGTTCTTTTTTCACTAGGCTGCAGTTTCTCCAATGATACAATTAGAATGTTCAACTAAATGAATTGTTTTATAAGACTTTTTTTGACAGTGAACACCTATTTTCAAACGTAATGTAATCTAGGTTCTGAATTCATGAAACAGATACCTTACAGTGCTCAGCTCCTAGAAAAAAGAGACAAGGAGAACCCATTTAGCCTCCCTTTCAATATGCCAGTCTATGAGGTTTCATTGTAGCCCCTTATGAATCTTCAAACTATAGGGAAAGGCCTTGCATATAAAATAGGAGACTCAAAATATCATAGTCTTTTATAGAATTTAGATGTCATCAATTTCCCCCTTCCTCAACTTATTTACCCCTCCTGGACATTACATGATTAGTGTTGTCTCTCTCTCTCTCTCTTTCATTATATGCTGAGGGGAAGGGAGGTAGCTATAAAGGAACAGTTACAGGAAGCAAAAAGATTTTTTACCCACTTTTTTTGTGCATCCATTTACCAAACATTTATTAGGTTAATTTTAATGATGAGGTTCCAGATTAAAGGTACTGCAAGACCATGTCCAGGCACTCTGGGTCTGTAGGAGATAAGACGTATGGATCAATGTGCACATTCAAGTTCAACTAGCAATGTACTGAGACAGTCTGGCAGTGAGATGAGAGACAGCCAAGCATACAGAGGCAGAGATAGAGGCTCCTTCTAAACCCAAAGTAGCAAAATTTGTCTGAATCCCAATGAAAAGCATACCATTCAATGTTTGTGATCATTTCTGAATAACGACTTACATCTTATAGGAGGTAAGAAAGAGGCAAGGTGTGTTTAATTCCAATGAGACTTTCTATATTCAGAAGTCTTCCTAGTTTACCAATAATATCTCTCCATATTCTTAGTCAGATTCTCCTATGGACAATCTCCCCATCTGGATTGGCCATCTGTATTGATAAAATGTGTCAAGAAATAGCTAATCTCTCCCAGAGCGATCTCCTTCATTTCATTACACTCTGAGAAAATTTCCCTTTCACGGAACCAGTCCCATAAGTGGAATTTTATGGCACACAAGTCCGATAGTATTTTAATTAACACAGCTAAGTATTCTTATTACAGCCAAGAGCAGAAGTTTGCAGGTTAATTTGGTTTCCTTAATTACAATGATAAGTAGCAAACTCGTTACTGTAGAAGCCTAAATGGTTAATTACCTGGGATTCTGGCCGTTTGTCGTGCCCTCTGCTTACTAACCTCCACATTCATTACGGACACCTTAGATGCAACGTTTATCCCCACATAGGGAATACATTTTCATTTCCAGACATGAGTTAAGCTTCAACTCATGAGATTAGAATAGTCAGTTCTAGGAGAGATTCTAGACCTGTGTCGTACCCACAAAGCATTTATATGACATCAGGAGACCCTGCAATTACCTGATTAAAGGAGAGCAAAATGCAATTATTTAAATAGATATCATTTGTTGATTAAATTGTTTCTCCCTGGCACCTGGCCTGTATCAGGAAGGTAGGAAAGAGTTTCTCAGCCTCAGCACCATGGACACATTGGGCCAGGTACGTCTGTGCTTTGGGGTGTCTTGTGCACTGCGGGTTGTTTCTCGGTATCTCTGTCCCCTTCTCATGAGATGCCAGTCCTTTTCTCCATTTGTGACAACCGAAAATGTCTCCAGACATTGCCAAGTATTCTATGGGGGACCAAATTTCTCCTACCTGAGAACAACTGTAAATAATGAATGTGTAACTTTGGAGTTAGACTAGGTTTAAACCCAAATTTATCTACCTAGGATATGTTACTTTGAGTGTATTACTTGAGCGCTCAAGCCTGATATGTATAAATACCTAAGTCACATCATTGTACCTACCACGTAGCATTGTTGTAAGACTCAAATGATGACTGGTGCTTAGTAAACTCTCCAAAAATATAAATTATTTATTTTTATTTTTGATTTCTCTCAGACGATCTGTATTTCACAGATTTATTTATGCAAAGACAAGAATAGCCATACAAATCGAGTCTGACAATGGTCATTTAAATCTAAAGCTGCTTAATGTCCTTGTGTGGTAAAAGAGCTGCTCCTTTTCAGGGTCCATAGATGTCAGTGAAAATTCTGTTTCTGTTGCTTGTTCATTTGACTATGAACAAACTTCCCTTTGTCTCCTAAAAGTCTCCTTTAAAGAATGATATCACCTACCACATAGGCTATAAGGATCAAATTATGACTGTAAAAATACAAAACAGATACAAAGACTTTTGCCTCACTGCCTGCTTTCCCATCTTCCCACACTCATGTTCCCCTTCTCTCCCTCCCTTATTAATTTAATTCCCTCTCTCTTTTCCTTTTTTCTTTCATTTTTTCTTCCATGTGTCTGTCTCAATATCCAAAGCTTCATCTCCATTTGTTCTGATTTGTAAAGTAAAGTGATTCTAAACTACTTGGAAAGCTTGTTAAGCCACAGATCACTGGGCCCACCTGCACAGTTTCTGACTCAATAGGCTTGGGGTGAAACCCAAGAATTTACATTTTTAACAAGTTTGCAGGTGACGCTGCTGCTGCTGATTTGGAGCTCATGCTTTGAGAACTAATGGCATGGTATTTACTGTTCTATTCTAGAACAGTGGTTCTTATCCCCTGGAGAGCTTTTGAAAGTATATTCGTGGGCCCTGGCTCCAGTTTCTGAGTTGGTAGGCTCATGTATAGAGAACTGCTTTGCAACTTTAGCTGCACATTAGAATCACCTAGGGAGGTTAAAAATAATTAACTCCCGATGCCCAGGTCCCACGGCAAACCACCTAAATCAGATGTCTCCATTTGTAAGTCTTCTCAGGTGATTTCAATATGCAGCCAAGGTCAAGATGTCTTTCAAAAGGAGCTACAGAGATTTACAGAATCTGGGAAGTCAAGGCATGAATTTGAAAATTTTGTATGCAGAATCTCTGACTGCAAACAGAAAAGGCAATTCAGAGCTTTGGGTTTTGATGTGATGAGCAGATGCTTGGTCCTGCCTACCATTAACTAGTCAGTAATATAAAGAGTCATCAGCCTCATGGCTGGGAAATGCTTTTAGAAGTAGCTTTTGTTGTTTTTAGAGAAGAGACGTCTCACTATATTGCCAGGCTGGATGTGAACTCCAGTCTCAATCAACCCTTCCACCTCAGCCTCCAAAATAGTTGGGAATACAGGCATGTGGTGTGCCCCACCATTCTAGGCTTAGAAGTATAATCATTTCTTTTATGTAGAAAATCTGGATATTTTATGACTGCCTGAGGCTAAACTCAGAAATATGTTTTTAAGAAACTAGATAAATGCATAGTAATTCAGGGCATTTAAAAAAAAGACAAAATCCTTGCACATAGGTTCTTACCTTTAGGAAAACAAACAAACAAAAAGCAATACCTGTGCTTGCAAGACATTCTTAGACTTGACAGTTGAGACACCCTTAGACCTATGCATTCCTTTTCTTAATTCCCTTGCAAGAGATCTGGAGGAGTTTGACTCTAAATAACAATCTTGATGGTTTAATGATTCGGTCCATAGTCCTCAAATGGAAAAGTGTTACATTTTTCATTCTTCTAAAAGATTTCTGGAAATGTCTTTGTTCTCTCTGACTGCATTACTTACACTAGCTCATCAATGATAGAAGCCAGAATGCTCCTGAGTTCTGGCACAGCCCCCAGCTGCTCACAGCAGGGACTTGGGTGAGAAGAGAAGAACCAAGGAAGTGATGGTAACATGGGGAATGGAAGAGGAGCAGCTTAGGGAATGCTGTCTGACTTTTCCATTTGAGAATTAAGATTGGAAATGAGTTTTGAACCTTAATGAAACTAAGAGAGACTTGAAGAAGACAGCCTTCAAGTAATTTGGAAGCACATGTGTCCCTCATGGACTATTACAGGATGATGGGCTAGTATCAGCTGGTGCTGCGTTGGTAATGCCCACTCCCAGATGCTTACCTGGTATCATCCTAGGTACAAGAGAGCATTGTTCTAGTAGGAATGATAGATACTTCTCACTTCACTTGTAATTATAGCTCTTCTATTCATTTCTTTAAAAGGTAATCTACTCTGCCAATTTTGATACACTGCTATTTCTTTTCTTTTTCTTTTCTAATTTTTGTTTTTACACTGCTATTTCTTAAGGAATGCAGGACAAATCTCCTTGAAGGATAAAGGTATAAAGCTGTACCATTCAGTGTCACGTTCAGAATTCTTTCTCCCTCACCAGATGAGGGCTATAAACGGCTTCCACATACTTTTTTGCCTCTCTCATGCCATTTCAGGTTCCCTGAAATTGAGTGTTCCTGGAATTCTCCTTAATTTTTTTCCTCCTCATTTTTGGACATTAATTCTATTCCATCTGTATCTCACTTCTCAGGATTTCCTAGCAGGTTCTTCTGCAAATTGGCTGTCTGTTGACAGAGCTGGCATTCCATTCCCTTCTCCCCATTCCTGGCACACTCTGCTAACTCTCTGTGCCCAGTAGTTAAGAAGGTAAGCCTTGATTTTTGTGCACCAACTCAATTAGATTTCTTGCCAAGCTAAAGGCTCTTAACTTCTTGCAGCAGGAAAGTGGTGAGGAATCAACAAATAAATGTATCAATGAGAATTTTTCTCATATTGTAAAAAGACTCTTTTTCTTTTTGTGTGTAGCTATAAGTGAATTTAGTGGTGCTCAGCAATTACACATTATGAAAGCAGAGTGATTTTCTTATTTAAAAATGGGAGAACAAGAGTCAACTCAGCTTCTGATCTTTGTTTCCCACAGGAAAAGTACAGGAGGAAAAATACACAAAGCAATAATTCTTAGATCATGTTCTCGACAAATATAAAATGTCTTCAAGTCCTACCTTAAAGTGAAGATTTTTATGTCTTTCCCAAAGGACTAAATTTGAATCCCCTGATTACTGCAGTAAAAATGAGGTGGGCATCATGATAAAGTAGAATAATAATTGTATATATTGATGGGCTTGATTATTTAGTTGTTTCTGAAGGTGGCTCCTCTAAACCCTAGTGTTTCCAGAGGTACCTCAGCACAGGGAGACCTGATGAAGTGTGGGGGCAGCTTTCCAGCCCTTGAGCTTTGTCACCTCGGCAGAACTGCTTGTGTTGTTTCATCCGTACATGTGGGATAATCTAAATAGGTTCTTAGGCTCCATGCGGCCGTGTGCTGCAGCAGTATACATTTATTTACAATTCAGGTATTTGTGGTTATTCTGTGAAAGCTTCTGCATTAGCTATAAGCCTGAGCAGGAAGACTGTAATTTCCTGGTGTCTGATGAACTAGTTGAGGTGGGAAGCATCTGAATGAGACGCCAGCTCTCATGGGCAGTGAGATTAGTAGAGGATTCTCAGCAGCTGAGGAAGTAAGTTGAGTAAGACAAAGACACCTTCATGATCCATAGAATGATCAGCTCCAAGCTGGAATTTGAAATGTTTCATCTCCTGATGCTTCGTCCTAGTATTTTCTTCCAAGAGCTCATATTTCCAAAAACATTTAATTAATTTACATTTAAACATTTAATCCAACCTCTGTGGTTTTTTTTTTTTTTTGTGTGTGTGTGTGTCCTTCTGTTTATTTTTATTGGAGTTGCAAAATTGGTTTTTATTTTTAACTTATATAATTTGACCCTGTAAAAAGAGAAGTGAAATCCAAAATCTCTTAGTCTTGCAGCTTGAGGTTTTTAGCAAACTGACTCGTCCTCATCAGGGGAGTTAAACCTTTGGCTCGACTTTGCTTGTATACACTTTTGTTGCAGATTTTGATGCTATTTTGAGTGCACTGGTCTCAGCTCTTCTGCTGGTCCAGAGGCTGGCATTTGTGGTGGCAGCCATAGATGCTAGCTAGGATTTGGTTGATGGTCTTATTGGTTGTTGACACTTTAGATAAGGGTTTCTCAACTTCAGTGAGAATCAGAATCATCCCATGAGCATGTAAAAAGACATTCCTAGATCCTAATCCTTGAGATTGAAATGTATTAGGTCTAGGATGGAGTCTAATTGTTTGCATTTTTTTTTTTTTTTTACTGGGATAATTTTATTTCTTACTTAGTTTTCTTTCTTTTTTTTTCAGGTTTTAAACACATGTATTTTATTATTCTTCATTACATTATTTCCTCCCCACCCCCCAGTGGTAAGACAGAATTTATTTACAGAAAAGAATAAAGAAAACACTAAAGCTCCTGGTAGAGGGAGAAAATTCAAGTGGGGAGAGAGAGGCTCTCTCTGTTTCTCTCCTGGTCTTTCCCTGTCTCCTCCTTTAGGCCTTTATTCTCAGGGTATATATAGGTGTATGGGTTCCTTGGCCAGGAAGCGAATCAATACAGTCCCTTCTGCTGGGGGCAAGGTGAATGAGTGTATCAATGAATGGATACAGTCCATTCATGAAATTGAGGCCTAGGAAATTCCCAAGAAATTGATCTAGGCATAGGAAATGGGGGTCCCACATTTAGTCCTAAGTGTAAAGTGAAGGAGACACCAAGGCACAGGTGTCTCCTCGGCAGTTGTCCAGCCTTTTTGGCTA
>CAUYRH010060837.1:0-36914 GCA_963574655.1 Perodicticus potto
TTAGTGTGAACACACAAAGGACAAGTGGGCAATTGTGATCGTCACCTTGAGGGAGGCACAGTGGTGTGTGGAAATTCCATGTGTTTACAGAAAACCGGGGAGAAGTGTGGTTCAAAGACTCTCCAGAAGCCTTGGTGGTCAGCACTTCACACTCCCTTGACACCCTGGAGGATGACGCTGTTCGAGTGACCCACGTGGAGAAGGACTTCATTGCTTTCTGCTCCTCCACCCCACGTACGTGACTTTCAGTGGCATTCATGGATTTGTGGCCTGAGGCTGCCTTTGAATGACTCTTGAGAATAAAGACAGGTCTTGTCCCTCAAGGATCTGCAGATATATTGAGTATTGTCTATATACTATACATTTTCTTATCTGTGTTGTAAGGACAGATTCTCTTCTCCACACACACTTTAAAAACTTTACTTCTAAGTGTTAAACTTTGCAATCAAAGGCATACTGGATATCAGAGCAACCCAATAAGAGAAACTCCATTCACCAAACACTACGTAAACATAATAGATTGGTTCAGTTTTTTATTAAATGCATTTAAGATTTTCAGTGGAGATTTTGTGGATCCCTGGATAGGCTGTCCTTCGTAAAGTCTACAAGCACTTTCCCTCATGCTTCCCACCTGATTCTACATAGGGTGGTATGTAGACTACCACTACCAATACCAGAGCACGCCCAAGGAGGAGTGTGTAGGCCCCTCAACAGAAGTAGAAAGTCATAGGGTGCAACTGATTAGGCCTAATGATGGAACAGTCATTACATTTCTCCTCTAGGTAACGATCCAAGAAGCACTACATTCAACTGTTTCTAATTTTCAAAATTTTAAGCCATTTATTTAAACTTCTTCATTGATATATAACTGACATAAATTAAAT
The DNA here is from genome assembly GCA_963574655.1 of Perodicticus potto. Taxonomy (NCBI): domain Eukaryota; kingdom Metazoa; phylum Chordata; class Mammalia; order Primates; family Lorisidae; genus Perodicticus; species Perodicticus potto. The sequence continues at coordinate 885 of CAUYRH010060837.1, forward strand.
TCTACAAACTTGAGGATAAGTATATACCCTTTAAATCATCACATCTCTACAGTAAACATATTCCTTCCCTCTGAAAGATTTCTGCAGCTCTCCATTCATTATCGTTTATGAATGAGAGTGTGATGAGACAACCTAAGATCTACCCTCTCAGCAAATATTTAAGTACATAATACTTTATTTTTAACTGTTGCCACTTTTCTTTACAGTACATGTTTATGATTTATTCATCTTCTACAGGTAAAACTTTGGTTCTTTTTGGCCATTTTGCTGTCAGTATTGTTAAGGACAGCATGCTGTGATTTGTAAATGATGTTGGCTCCAGGTGGCCATTTTTGTCACTATGTGAATGCGGGGAAGTTCCTGTCTTTCTTAGCTTCTATTTCTTCTGTAACATAGGATAATTACAGTAATGTGAAAGCTAAGTGAATAAACAGAAGGCACATAGTACAAGGTCAGCTCCACGTATCTAAATGCACCCACTATGAAATCCCTTGCAATTCTGACAAGCTGCCCTTTAGATTGATTTCTCTCTGTAGGAACTGAGTAACATCAGATTATAAATTCTTGCCCTAGATGTGTTACAATAATTCTGAGCTATGCTTTCCTTTTTATGAAAATCAAAAATAAAACAAATGGAAACAAAAGCAAAACACAAAAGGTAGTACAGACCACAGTCCAAATCATTCCACTCTCTATTTTTGTAGATAATGTGTCCTGGAGAGACACGACAAAGGGCTCCCTCTTCATCACGCAGCTCGTCTCATGCTTCCAGAAATATTCCTGGCGCTTTCATCTAGAGGAAATATTTCGGAAGGTAAGCTCTTTCTACTTATAGTCATTCCTATATTTGTTCAGGAGGAATCTATCATTATTCAAATTTTAAGTGACATTAACAGACTTTGTCAGGCAAGCAAAAGTAGAATGGTAGTTGGTATGTCATTTTGGTGTTTAAAATCTGGTTGAGAAAAAGATGTTAATATATTCCAGCAGGAGACCACAGTAGAACAAAATGACAGCAAGTATAATAAGCTTGTGAGTCATGGGCTATAAGTTCTTAAAATTAAAACACAGAAAGTATTTTGAATTAATTTTCATTGCTTAATGTATTAAATAAATATGTATTCTGTTGGTCTGTTATGCAACGGGCCCTATCCTTATGACAGAGGGTGAATGAGACCCAGGTATATCAGCCTACCTGGGACTCATGCTATCATGAGGTGTGGATGCTTCCAAAGCTTGAGACATTCCTTATTCTTCCTCCTGCTTGTATTTTTTTTCATTCATAGCTCTTAGCATCACCCTGTCAGTATGTATTTTATTTACGTGCCTGAATTTTTACATGAACTTACTCACTGAAATGCAAGCTTCCGGACGTCCTGGATTTTCTCAACACCTTAACACGCCTGGTACATAGCAGACATTCATTTAATATTCACTGAATAAATAGATACATGAATGGATGGATGACTGCCCCCCCCTTTTTGTTAGAGAAATAGGATTGCTATTAAGAACACAGGAAAGTGCAATTGTTTCAAAATTCGAAATTGTAGAGAACAGGAAGACTATGTGGAAAGAGATGCACCTTTGGTAGATGAGGGAACATCTCTTAGTAACGTGAGTGAGGGTTTCTGTGAATAGGGGTTAAGGATGTCCTTTTGGAGTGTTATAAATCAGACAGTATAGTTTCAAAAGTGTCTCTAAAAGTAGACTAGAGGCTGGGTATACTGGCTCATGCCTATAATCCTAGCACTCTGGGAAGCCAAGGCAGGTGAATCACTTGAGCTGAGGAGTTCAAGACCAACCTGAGCAAGAGTGAGACCCTGTCTCTACTAAAAAAAAAAAAAAATATATATATATATAGGCAGGCATTGTGGTGGACACCACCTTTAGTCTAGCTACTTGGGAGGCTGAGGCAAGAGAATTTCTTGAGGCCGAGAGCTTGAAGTTGCCATGATATGAGCTATTTTCACCATGGCACTGTATCCCTGGCACTAGAGTGAGACTCTGTTTTAAAATGAAAAAAGACTAGAAACATAAATGCTGGATTTGGGGTCCATGGGATCTCATTGATCATAATCAGTCCGTGCAAAAGGTTTCAGAGATTAGGTTGGTGTTGGGGATATAATGTTTCAGTGTTCAGGCCTTAAGAACAAGGTTCTGGGATTTAAGTGCCCTTTAGGAATCAGCTGTGATGAGGGTTCCTTATGTAGCTCTCATGAGCAGGCCCAAAGGATATTGATTGTCAGATCTATAGGTCAGAAATGGAAAATAGAGGAAATGGAAGTTGAAAGGCCTTAAATTTGGCATGGGGCATTTGAAACAAAGTACAGTCTGGCATGGAGTGTCCATTCTATGAGGCAGGGTAGCCCTGGAAGGGAGTTAGAATAACCGTGGGCTTATCCCATCATCCAAAGAGCACCCCTCATTCCTAGCAGTTCCTGGTTCATGGAACAAGATATTGCTGAGTCTCTTCTCAAAAGATTCATATGCCATCTAGGTCATCTTTTTCTTTTCAGGTACAGCAATCATTTGAAACACCAAGTGTTCAGGCCCAGATGCCCACTGTTGAACGACTATCCATGACAAGATATTTCTACCTCTTTCCTGGAAACTGAACATAGTAAGATCAAGAGTTGTTGTTCATGGAAAAAATAAATGGTAGAGTAATGGTGGTGATGAAATCCAATGACCAATGACAGCTGACTGCTTGGATGGTCAAATTAGTGTCACTGTTGATGTAGTTAATTGGTATTTTTTATTCTACATATATGAATTTCATTTCCCCAACTGTATAATAAATTAATTAGGCCATCAATCAATCAAGGAGGTAAGGAAATCTAAGGCAGGCTATGTATAAACAACGAAAGACCCATGAGAGCAGAGAATAAAGTGGAAATGTCCTCATGCTTCCATTACCTCTTACATTGATTCATCTCACTCTCTGTCTGTCTCTGCCTCCCCCCCCTCTCGGTTTCTGTGAATAGGGGATGAAATGTAAAAGAAAACACTCTGTTTCTCTCTCTCTCTCTCTCTCTCTCTCTCTCTCTCTCTCTCTCTCTCTCACACACACACACACACACACACACACACACTCTGAGTTACCAAATATTGCATCAGACGCGGGGGTGGGGGGTGGTGGATACAGTAAACAGAGGAGCTTATGTGGAAAAAGCAGGACTTTAGACGTCGTGCAGATATCACGTGACCAGGCAAGACAAAGACGTGCTGGGCAGTGAGGTTCATGTTGGCGCAGGCTCTGCCCCTCAGACTGTCCCACAGTGTGGACCACAGGTCACTCTGAGTCGACTTTTAGACATCAGTGGCCACTCAGGAAGGCCTGAAGGGTCCTCTGTTAGCACTTAACCATTTTAGGGTTTTGGTCAAAATATTTTAGAATGGGTACATTGAGGTTAGAGCCCTAAAGTCCTTTTTTCCATCATAACAACTTTATATCAAACTACATTATAAGCATATTATTAATGTCCTTTCTCAGAAACACACTTACATTATATTTTGCTGTAAAATTTATCTCGATACTTCAAATATTTACCCACACAGCCTCTTGGTTTCTGACACTTCAGTTACAAAATTGCATAAATATTTCACTGAACAGTTAGTTTCCAGTGCCTCATTCACCCAGTACGACCACATTTGGATGTATTTCTACCTCTTCCTATTTGTTCAACTGATATTTATCCACACTTACCTGCTCCAGATCCTGTTCTAGGTGCTTAAGACATACCAGCAAACAAAATAATAGGATTCCTTACTCTCAGAAAGCTTATTTTCTGGCGAGTAGAGACAGACCCCCAATACGTGAGCAGGTCAGAGATGGATGAGTTACGAGTGAAACAGAGGAGGGTAAGGGGAACACGGGTGACGGGCATTGCACAGCTACATATAGATTGTTCCGGAAAGGTTTCTTGAAAATGATGGAATCAGAACAAAGAATGGGGAGAGTAGGGAGTGAACCAAACCATGTGATGTGTGATTCTTACGCAGGAAAAATGTCCCAGCACAGAATAAAGCAGAGGCCCAGGGACAGAAATGTGCTAACCGTGTTTAAGGAGCTGCAGTGAGACAGTGAGACCTTATGAGAACTGCAGGGGGGAGCGGACAGGGACAGATTGCAATGAAGTGGTGAGGAAGGTGAAACCATGGGCCCTGGTGGTCACCCGGTACTTCTTCTAAAATGTTAAGTAAGTTAGGAAACCTTTTAAGTGCTTTTAAATAGAGAAGTCGTGTACTCTCCGCTCACCCTGAGTTCTCTTTGGCGAGTAGCCTACTTAGGTCACAGAGGGACGTGAAGGGAAGCAACAGGGGCTCTTGGAGGGGAAGTGCTGGTGAGAGATGGGAAACGAGCTGCCGGGAGCCGGCCTGACCCTCTATTTGTTCTCTATCCTGCAGGAAGCCACAGGCAGCCCCGCCCTGCGTTTTCAAGTTCACGAAGCACTTTTACCAGTATATTGTACAACACATGCATTTAACCTTTTTATTTTCCAATTCCAAGTTTTCTGATACAAAGTGTGATGTCAGTCTTATATTTTTTCCTCTGCATATAGAGGGCTTTTTGCTCTGGCTATTTAAAAAGTTACTTCCTGGCTGGGTGCGCGGACTTGGGGCTGTAAGCTTAGCACTCCGGGAGGCCGAGGTGGGTGGATTGCTTGAGCTCAGGAATTCTAGACCAGCCTGAGCAAGAGTGAGACTCTGTCTCTACCAAAAAATGGAAAAACTGAGGCAAGAGGATGGCGTGAGCCCAAGAGTTTGAGGTTGCTGTGAGCTATCATGAGTCCACAGCACTCTACCCAGGCCACAGAGTGAGATTCTTTCTCCAAAATAAATAAATAAATAAATAAATAAATAAATAAAAATCAAATAAAAAGTTACTCATCACTAGATTTAAGCAAGTAAATTATGATGCGTTGTGAATAGTTCTCTTGATTTGCTTGTGCTTAGGGCTCATTATCTTCATTAACAGTTTCATAAAATTTTTAAAAATAAACATTGTTTTTTGAAAATGGATTTTCTGTTTTTCTGTCTCCTATTCTTCCCGGACTCGAATTTCGCGTGCTCTATCAGCCTTCTTCAAATGGTCCCACAGCTTACTTATGCCCTGTTCATATTTTCCTCAGTCCTTTTTTTCTTCTATCTGCATTCATTTTGAATAGTTTCTATTGCTCATCTTTAATCTTTCCTTACCCAATGTTTAAACTATTGTTAATTTTATCCAGTATATTTTACTCAGACATTGCTCTCAATTCCAGAAGTTTGAATTAGATCTTTCCAATATTTTCTATTTCTCTGCTTAACTTGTTCAATTTACCTTTATCAATGTATCAGATAACTATTGTGATGTCTTTCATCTAGCATCTTCATTTTTTTCAGGGTCAGTTTCAATTGATTAGTTTTTCTTCTCAAATGTATTATATTTTCTTGTGTATTTTTATCTCTGGCAGTTTTGTATTGGATGCCAGCTACTTCCAATTTTACCTTCTTTGGGGATAGATATTTTGATATTTTACATATATTCTTAAGCAATTAATTTATGTGCAAATAATTTGATCCTTTTGGTTTTGTTTCAAAGACTGTTTTGGGGAAGACCGAAGAAGGTTTTCACAGTCAGGTTCACCTTACTTGTGAAGCAATCTCCTTCTCACCACCTTCTCCGTAGGCCCAGTGCTTCCTGAGCTGTGAGTTTCCACTCCGCCTGCTGGAAACGGGCGCTGTCGCTGGCAGGAGAGGTGTGAACTCTCCTTACTGGTCCCTCTAATTTGTCAGTCTGCTTATTCCCTGGTCTCTGTGGTTACCTCCTGTGTATGCACGGATGAGAACTTAACTGAAGAGCTGACGGAACTTTCTTTGTATTTCCAAATATTTTCTCTGTCCCTCTTTCTCTCTCTGTAACCTCCCTGGCACATTCTAGCCAGCTTTTCTTTTCTATTTTACCAGCATATTACCAGCTTCTCTCTCTCTTTTTTTTCTTACTGTTGGGGATTCATTGAGGGTACACAGAACCAGGTTACACCGATTGCTTCTGTTAGATAAGGACCCTCTTATATTTGTGTCCCGACCCCCAAAGGCGTACCAGCTTCTCTTTTAACCTCAGAGAAGCACTAGACTCTGTGTCACATTCTTCCTCATCTCTCTACACCCTGAAATACTTCTCCAAGTAATAAACTGAAATAATTCTAGGGCTCATGTGGTCTTTCTCACCCTCACAGAGGATATCCTTCATTGTCTGAAGTGTAGTATCACGAAAATCATAGTTTTGTATTTTTTCTATGCTTTTTTGGTTTGCTTTGGACATTTTGTGAAAATGGTAAATAATGTCCCTGTTTCTCCATATTAGTTAGAAGTAGAAGTCTTTTACTCTTTTAAATATTTAGTTGCACAGTATGCTGAAAATTCTTCTGTACCATGTCAATGGATATGAACTTTATCCTATAAAGATCTAGGACTCAGTGGACCCAGGGAAAACCTTTAAAATATTTTCAGATGTGTCTGTTAAGATGTAAGAGCCTTTTGTCATTCTCTAGTGAGGACTGAAAATGAGAAATGGAGCTTATATAGCAAATTAGGGATTTGCTATTTGTTCATGATGAACATAATTGCATACTATTTTACGTTCTAAATATGCATACACTTGAGGTAGTTTTAATAAAAGTGGGAATAGAGAAACTGGAAATGATAAAAGTTGAAGTTAATTTTAAAAAGTAGTCACTATATTAATTTGAGTTTTGCTGGATGCAGGGGCTTATTTGAAACTGTATGGGAAGAGATTTTGGAAGATGATTTTTCCATCTTCCCTTATTCCCTATATTCCTCTTCTACATTTTGAAATACAGAACATCTTAAGAATGCTAACAGAATCTACCCTTGCACATATGTTACATATTTGAATCTTATGTTCAAAGTTAGAAGCACACGTGTAGCATAACACAGCTGGTGCTGATCCTTACTTTGGAGATAGCCTGTCAAGGTAATTTGAAGATCTGGTTCAAATAAAGAACGTGATGGTTTTTCTTTCTCACAGTCAACATAGTAAGTGGTTAAGCGTGTGAATCTTGGAATCATTCAGCCTAAATTCAAACTGACCTATTTCATCCTGGCTATTTACCAGCTATTTACTCACACCTGCTACCTAATTCCTGTTCATTTCGTTTTCCTCATTTGTTAATTGGAGATGACATGACTACTATCTCGTGGAATTGTTGGGAAATTTAAATGAGTTACATGTATAACACTTAGAAAAATACTTGTATAGAAAGCATGTAAAAGTATCTGGCTAATCTTATTTTGTTAGCTATAAAGTAGTTATTTTTTTTCTAGATAAACATGCTAATGCTTTAATGCTACCATGATTATTTCATTGCCATCTGCTATATACCTAATTAACTTAGATTTATGTAGATACAGATCATTACTATAATAACTGTCCAATAGTAATCCTGGGAAGAGTTTGTGATTAACAGAGATAGAGCTACGTTCTTTCCAAATAATAATGATCACATCTGAACTGTATAACTTTGGGCAGTATTATTCAGAAAATAGTATTCACACTGAATGCTACTTAATAATCACCATCATTTTATTAAACGCATTATAAAAGACAAACATTCTTATTTTCTTTTTAAATTTTTATTGTAACTATTAAAATTAAAATTAAAACCAATACTGGTTTCTATGCAGCATCTTGAGGCCAAGCTAAAATGCAAAGATTTGAAGGTCAAGGTAGGATCATGGTTCTAAAATAACGATGGTCGAGACTCAGCAGCCTCTTGAGTTCTGTTGTAGTATTTTCTGAAATGTAACTCTGGAGTTGAATTTAAAACTAGTAATTGGAAAGAAACATATTTCCTAAGTGATTAATATATGTGAAGAAAAATATTAAAATGCACCATGGAGCATTTATTGTTTTAGAAATCTCTGCAAAATGAAAATCATACAAAAACAAATACAAATTTAACCGTTTTAATGTATATTCTTAGAGAAAGAAACTATAGCACCAATTTCCAAAACACAGAAATTTAGAATTTTTTTGTGTGTTGTAAGGTTTTACAGGCATGCTGATAGGAATCATGGAATCATTTTAAATTATAGATACCAAAGGTAAACCTGTCTTCTTAAATAGTTTAACACACAAGTGTGCCTTTTCTGTATCTGCCAGGCTTTCAAATAAAAATATTCTATAAGGAAAAGAAAGAACATTATTTTTTAAAAATTCTTAAAGAACATTTGTCAACTAAGATTCATTTAAATCATTATACTAGTATACAAATTTTTAAATTACATATATTCACTTATGTCTAGTTAATTATTAGAATATAGAAACTTTTCTCTTTATCATAACCTATTTAATCTGGTTGTTTTAAAATTCTGCTTCCCTAAAACATTACAGAAATTATAATAACCTCAGTATTGAAGACCTTGAATCTCACAGGTCTATCAAAGAAAAGTGATGTCTGGTTGCGTGTGTGTCTCCAACTTACTACATGGGAATAAATACCCAGATGATGGAGATACCAGAATTTCCAAGATTTGTTGTGTTATCAATGAAGAACATTTGGACTAAGTTAATCCCTTTCCTTCTTCAAATTCCTGGCTGTTTGGCCCTTACCCCCAAACCGCCTGTATCCTTTTTTCCATGAAGTATTCCTGGGGTCTATCCAGTAGTTAATAACAAGTATGAGCTCATTTTAAATAACACAATGTTCTTTTTGCCATTTGCATCGAGAATGCTTACATGTCGTAGAGGTTTTTAATTATCTGGAAGCGTCTGATATTATGTATTTGCAATCTGACAACAATTGAAAATCACTGCTTCTGGTTGAGCGCCATAGTGCTGAGAAGATGGTGCCAGCAGAAGCTCAAATTATTTGTTCCTAAGTTCTCCAGTCTAACATGATGTGCAAAGAGAGAAGACTTCTCTTGCCCCAGCATAATCCCCATCATCCTGCTGTAAATGGTGCAACTATAGTAGCAGCTATTCAGTTACAGGAAAGTTTCAAAACTCTAGGTGAGAGCACACAGTCTGGCAAAGGTCGGAGTGAAAGCCTGCGTCTCGGACAGCCAGGCCGGCACTGTCTGCCGGTGCCATTTGAAGAACATTGTCTTGAGGTTTTGCTGCAATGTCTCTTTCTCTCCCATCAAGCTGATCTTCTAGTTCTTCCTATAAAAATCGTGTTGCACACCTATAGTGGAGGAGTGTTATGATACATACACTTTTTCTCAATATACCTGCTTTTAAAAAGACTGGTCATTATGTCCTTGGGGTTTTGTTTATTTGTTCGTTTTAGGTGAATGTATGTTCAAAAAGAAGAATACAATAATTCAGAGAACATTCATTGACAACTTCTTTATGCCCTGATTCCAGAAAAAAGAAAGAAATAGTTAGGTCTAGAAGTGGGTTGTAGATGCACTTGTGTGGCTTCCTGCTGTTTACCCAGGGCAAAGCTTTCTCTGCAAGGACGTACTGCCTTCCAGTGAAAATTAGGTTCTCACACTGCTACGTGTCACTGAGAGTAAAAATTGTTGATTTATACCTATTTTAATCTGCTGCGGCAGCTATTTTATTCAATATCAAGCCCCACAGTGAATCATACATTCTAAAAGTGAAGCCTATACAACACATTGAGATGAGCCAGCTCCTTGTAAGCTGCTGGAGCTTACAAACAACTAAATGGCTGTCATGTTTGAATGGTCTTCTATCACAAATGTATGTTTTACTTGCATATAAAGGCAATCTAGGTACTTTGCAATTTAAAAAAATATTGTAAGAGTGGAGAATGAAGGACCTTTATGAAGTCTCCTGTTTAAAAGTATAAGCATACAGATCTTTTTTGGGGGGGTGGGGTGGGAGCATATTTAAGAAAACAGTGGACAAGGAAGAGTGGCTCATGTCTGAAAATCTAGCACTCTGGGAGGATGGGGTGGGAGGATCATTTGAGCTCAGCAGTTCAAGATGAGCCTGAGCAAAGCAAGACCTTGTTTGCATTAAAAATAGAAAAATTAGGGCAGCACCTGTGGCTCAAAGGAGTAGGGCGCCAGCCCCATATACCAGAGGTGGCAGGTTCAAACTCAGCCCTGGCCAAAAACTGCAAAAAAAAAAAAAAAAAAAAAGAAAAGAAAAGAAAAGAAAAGAAAAAGAAAAATTAGCCAGGAGTAGCAATGCTCACCTACAGTCCCAGCTCCCTGGGAGGCAGGAAAATTGCTCGAGCGAGCATTGTGAGCTAAGTTGAGGCCATGGCACTTCAGCCCGGTATGACAGACAGAGATTTGTTTTGGGGAAAAAAAATAGGAAACAGAGGGGAGGACAAAGGAGGGGATGAGAGAGGAGGGGACATTGGCAGAAATTCCATAACAGAAGAGGAAAAAGAATGAGAAGGAGGAGGAGGTCATCTTATGAGTAGCCAATTGAATTGAAATTCTACTTAATTCAATAACTATCCTAAATTTTTCTATGTCAAACATATATAAAATAATTAAAAAGGCTTTGTGCAGTTATGAAGGCTATTGCAGCCTGTCAGAGGATCTGACTCTCCCTTCTGACCCTTGCTGAACACTCACTGTGTATCACCGTCCACGCTGCAGATATACCAGAAATCTCGCTCAGGTCCCTGCCATTCTGTAAAATCAAAGTGGGAGCTCAGGAAGTTAAATCCTGCTGAAAAAGTTGGACAATCTGAAGTTTTCTAAATGGGTAAGGATATGAGTCCCAAAGGAATATAAGACAGTGTAGAAAATCACTACAGACTGAAGCAGTAAATACAAGCTTCACAAATATGTACTTTAAACCAATTCTTAAAGGATAAGCTATGTTTGTGCAGGAGGACAGAAACTAGAAGGATTGATTAGCTAGAAGATCTTTAATGTAAGAAAGGTCAGTCTATGCTGGAGGTACTGTAATCATTCATTGAAATTTTGCCTAAACCTCATTTCATATAGCATTTATCAATAATTTGCTATTTCAATAAGTAGCAGTACTTGTAGTTTTTTTTAATCTTTAAGAATATTTCAGTAAGAACATCCTTCAACTATTGAAAAAATGTCATATAAAAATTAAATACAGTAGAACCTCCATAGTTGACCACACCCTACACTGACCACCTTCTGAAGATGACCTAATTTTCATAGACCAGACCATCTTCTGAAAATGACCTAATTTTCATAGACCAACAGGTAGAGATCGGTATAGTAGGTTTTTCCTTATTTTTCCCAGATCCATAGGTCCATAGGGTTTGTCACAGTCTTTTGGATGGCCAACATACAGAGGTTCTAATGTAACAACAAAATCCCTAATGCCACTCACTACTTTAATAGCACAGTTATACATTTAAAAAATATATGTATATTACAGTTTAGTTTCCTTAGCTTTCTCTGTATTTTTCAGGAAATTTATCTTATTTCACAATCTTAGATGTCAAGAAAAATATTAGTTGAGAAATGAGGAAAGTGATGGTTCTGTGAGAATTAAACTAAAAATCAACATGGAGCGCACAGAGTTGCAGGTGAGGTACCATTTCCAGAAGCAGATGGAGAAGACGCAATCATCATTTTATCACTTACTCTCACCTGTAGCTGTTGTCGTGTGATAAGAGCATTTTATGCTCCTATCTTCAGTTAATTATGGATCCATTCTTGGAAATAAGGTATTCAATAAATAAGAAGATTAGGAAACAAAATAATACCTTAAAATAACAATTTCAACACAGAAAACAATTTGGTAGATGATCCTAATGTTACATTATTCAAACACCATCCAATAGGAATCATGGGTGATTTTTAGCATTTGAATATCTCCCTATATTACAGTTCCTTATAAATATCACGAGATGCACATTTCTTATTTATTGAATGTTTTAAAAAGATATCCAAAATTTGTAAAGCATGTGAGTAATGTTGGAAGTATTTTCAGAATCACATGATTTCAGAAATCAAATGATTCTCTACAATTCCTGAGAATTCTAATTTCTTTTTCCCAAATCCTAAAAAGATATGTGGAGAGATGGAGATTTGGAAACACTACATCTTTGAATCTTAGTTCCACAAAATACATTGTAAATAACAAGATTTTAAAAGTATATTTGTGTCAGAGGTTCTAACAAAATTGTCCTATGCATGAAGGTATTATTCTTTGGAAAGTAACATTTGTCTCTAACTCAATTTGAGTTCATTTTTATGATTTGGCTAATTCCTAATATGTTTCTACAAATAAGCAAATATGATGGTGGATTAAATCTTGGTTTCACTGCATTTTATATATTGTTCCAATGCTCTTGTATTGCCATAATAAACTTCTATTATATGAGCTTCCCTTTCTGAAAGTAATGTGAAGATTCAAGAAATAGTTTAATTTACCATGAGAAATTTAAATCCCAGTGCTTTAGGATTACTTATTCTCAATGTATGAGTTTTTCAATGGTCTGTTTGGAGATTTCAACATCCTTAGTTCACATAGTGTAAGAAGTAGGCCTAAGAAATGGTCAAAAGAAAGTTCCAAGAATTCTAATAAGCAAGATGCATTTTGCTAAGAATACAAAAATGATTTATTACTCACATCAGGCTACATTTAATATTCTTCCTTATCTTGTGGAAATTGACACACAACTTTTTTCATATTTTATTCTTCAAAATCCCTGAAGCAATTTGTTTTCAGATAAAGGTCAAGGAGGAAGAATGCTGTCATCAGCCTCCTTCTGATTTCAAACTTAAAATTACATCGGCCCTGGATTCTAGAACATTCTAACTCATAAAAGGTGTCATGTAGTGGATTTAGTGAATTTTCTCTGATTGCATGATTGCATTTCCAATGAATACTGAGAAATCTGAGAAATTTTCTCAGGTTACAAAAAATGGTAATTAAGTGTGAAACTTATTTTAAAGAAAAGTTTCTTTAAAAATATCAGCTTTTGACTGCATTAAAAATAGACAAAGAAAGACAACCACTTTTATAAGATTATAATAAAATATCATAAAAAATGATTCTGTAAAATAAACATGACTCCTTGATTTACTAACAAAGCACGTAACTATTTTCACATAATTGACATGTTGCTTTCCAGATACTTAAAAGCAATAATTTGCGTGAAGATTGAGGAAACGACTCTTGTCCAAAGCAGAGCACGTAAACCTCTATTTGTTATAAATCACAGAGTCAGGACCCTGGAGCTGGCAGGGGTTAGATAGCTGCTCAGTCTGCCACGATGGGAGGTGGGATCAAACCTGTGACTCCATTTACCTTTAACATCCACAGTGTTTCCTAACATAACTGGTAAAAGCAAACTCATCTGTGTCCTGCTTCCAGAGATAAACATACAAAAACAACAGTGCTACTCAACCAGAGCTGAGTGTTTGCGGGGCAAGATGTTAGCAATGTGCAAGAACTAGATGCATGGTCCAGCCATGGACCTCACCAGCAGATTTGAAATTAGTCTGAGAAGAGTCTACTGGAGTTAGAAAGACCAGTCAGAGGATAATGGGAAATCAAAGCATGGATTTTATGGTGCTATTTTCTGTGAATAGTGATTTATTTTATTACCTAATTTTAAAAGTAATCCCAAGAAGCAGTACAGAGAAATCATAAATAGAAAGCATCACAAGTGAGAGCAAATGGCAACTGCATGCTGAAAAGAAATTTTTGTCAGTTGCATTTACGACATCCAAAATTGTCCAACAATCTACCTGTGGTGCCCATTCCACCTAGGTGTGCAGATGGGTCTTCAGGGCACCTTGCCATTTCTCCCCGTCAAGACACTCACAGCTCAAACAGCCCCTTTGCTCAGTAAAATATGGTCATGCTGTGTATCTCTACCCTCCACACCAATCTTTTATAATTTCCAAAGTGAGAATTACCTGATTTACAAACCAAATCTTAGCTTCTAGGTGACTGTAAGTTTAAGGAAAAATATTCCCCTCTCCCTGGCTATGACATTACTTCCTCAGCAGCTGGAAGTTTAGGCTGGTAACCTTGGTCAAATACCCCAATTTTTCTATTCTCAAGTTTCCACATTTATGAAATCAGGGTAGTTTAACTTATTTATTTGGCTAATTTGTAAATTTATTAAGATAAAATTTGCATAGTATTTGTAACATCTAGCCCACAGCAAACACTCAATACATATTAAAGAGTTACTGTTTAGTTCTTGTTGCTGGGATTATTGTCCTCCAACAATGGGTCATGTTAACAGTGGTAGACTGGAGGTGAGACCCTGTGCTAAAAATCAGAGCTAAATTTAGATACTCAATTCTGTATCCCTCTCAATTAGACAGTGTGCAATATAAGTCCTGAGTTCTCAATAAGGTTCCCCCCCCAACAGAATAGAGCTTTGATGTTCAACCTAAAGATATAATTCAGATGGAAGACAATTTAGAGCAGTCCAGAACAGGAAGAGGTTTGTAGATTCCAGATTTGGAAAAATAAAGTGATATCCAAGATGTGCATCTGGGAGTGGCTGTGAGCTGTTCAGATGCTCTGGAAGGTGATGACCAAAGCTGGGATCTGCTATTCTACCGTTTTTGTTTCCCCTTTTTTGGGGGAGGGGGTTAAACATATAATTTAATAAACAATCTAGTGTTTATCCACTTCTATTACAAATTGGAATTATATTTTAAAAATATTAAAAAATTATATTAAAAAATATTCCTCATAGAGAAAAACAATTCACTGATCAATGCATCTTTCACTTATTTATTCATTGAGAAACTTGAGTGTGCCAGAGACTGTGCTAGTATTACATTTTCTTTTTTGTAATTCAAAGTATTGTGGTGGAACAAACATTTTTGATTACATGTTGTCAATGATGTTATGTTTACGTCGGGGTTGTAAGTGTGCCCACTGTGAAGATAGTGGGCACTGGACCCATTAGGTAGGTTTCTGCCTTTCCTTTCCTCCTCCTTCCCCTCAGCTTGATTCCCACTGAGCCTCACTTCCCTCTTTTCCTCACTGTTTAGTTCCAGTTTAATAGCAAATCCATGTGGTGTTTTCAATTCCTGAGATACTTAACAGAGGTTCTCAATCTGTGGGCTGCGACCCACAGGAACTGTAGTAAAGGGTTGCAACATTAGGAAGGTTGAGAACCACTGACTTAGGATATGGTCTCTAGTTTCATCCAAATTGTTGCAAAAGGCATTAGTCATCCTTATTCATGGCTGAATAGTACTCCACAGTGTACACACATACACCACATTTGTTAATCCACTCAAGAGTTGATGGGCTCTTGGGTTGATTCCACATCTTCACAATTATGCTGCAATAAATATTTAAGTGCAGGTGTCTTTTTGATAAAGTGTCTTCTCTTCCTTTGGGTAAACACCCAGGAGTGCAATTGCTGGATGAAAGGCAGGCCTACTTTTCCTTCTTGAGAAATCTACATACAGTTTTCCATAAAGGTTGTACTAATTTACAGTTCTTCCAACAGTGTACAAGTAAGCACTCCTTTCTCTCTCCACCCACACCAGTATCTGTTCATTTGGGGCTTTTTAGCAAAAGCCACTCGAACTGGGTTAAGGTGATAGCTCAATGAGGTTTTAATGTGCATTTTCCTGATAATCAGCAATGTTGAACTTGTGAATATTTTGTGCAGAAGTTTTAAAATTCAACAAGACCCTGATTGCAACTAGGGCCAATTCTTTGCCTCAGCCCATATCTAGAAGAGTTTTTCAACATTTTCTTATGGAATTCTCATGATTTCATGGCTTTCATTTAAGTTTCTTCCATTTGGAATTAATTTTTGTGAGTGGTGAGAATATATGATTCCTGTTTCATTCTTCTGCATGTGGCTGTCCAAATTTTCCAGCACCACTTACTGAATACAGCTTCTTTACCCCAGTCAATTCCTTGTGTTCCTTGTACCCCGTAGGTAGGTTTGTCACTGGCTTTGTCACAGATCCTTTGGCTGTACGTGGATCGTTTCCTATCTGGGTTCTCTGTTTTGCTCCTTTGGTCTATATCTTTGTGCTTGTGACAATATAATGTTATTTTGGTTGTAACAGTCACCTTGTATTATAGTTTGAAATTTGGTAATGTGATGCCTCCAGGCTTATTTTTATTTTTTTTTTCTTAAGATTACCTGGACTACTCAGGCTCTTTTCTGGTTCCAAATAAAGGATAGAATTATTTTTTCTTGATCTAAGATAAATGATGTGGTTATTTTGAATGGAATTACATTGAATCTGTGAACATCACTTTGGGCAGTGTAGACATTTTAATGATCCATGAGCAGGAGACGATGAGATGGTTTTCTGTTTGGCTAGATTGTGCAAGCATAAAATACAGACTGGACTTAAATGGGACTGTGGAACAAAAGGGTGTGACAGTCATCTATAGAACAAGTTGGGTCTTTGAAAAGATAAAATGGATAAACCTCTTGTGAGAGTAACAGGAATAGAAGAGAAAGGACCTGAATAAGCTCAATCAGAAATAAAAAAGAAGATGCTACAACTGATTCCACAGAAATACAGAGTATCATCTGTGAATGCTGTGAAAATATCTGTGCACATAAGCATGGAAATGTAGAGAAAATCAATGACAAATTCCCAGAAACACACAACCTTCCAAGACTTGGGCAGGAAGACAGACTACCCATATCTAATGAGCAACGGATATAGAAATAGTAATAAAAATCCTTCCAGTTTTAGTTAGTATGTCCCTCCCCAAACGGGGAGCAGGACTTTCAGGGATGATTAGGGAGGCATGAGAGAACTGCAAGTCATCCCAATTGCAGCTTTTCCCTCCTGGAGATCTAGTCATGATCAAAACTCCTCCCTCTAATTCACCCTCCCTGACCCCAACTTGGGAAGTCCCCTTTCCTGTTATCTTGTCTCCTTCTACTGTTAAAGTTATAGGACTCCCTTTTATGATCACGTTTAACCTTAATTGCTTTCTTTTTTTTTTTGTGACAGAATCTCATTATGTTGCCCTCAGTAGAGTGCCGTGGCATCATAGCTCACAGTAACCTCAAACTCTTAGGAATAAGAGATTCTCTTGCCTCAGTCTCCCAAGTAGCTAGGACTACAGGTCCCTGCCACAACACTCAGCGGTTTTTTGTTTGTAGCTGTCATTGTTGTTTGGCAGGCCTGGGCTGGATTCCAACCTGCCAGCTCTGGTGTATGTGGCTGACACCTTAGCTGCTGAGCTACAAGCACTGAGCCCTTAATTCCTTTCTTTATGATCTCATGTGCAAATATAGTCACACTGGGGATTGGGGCTGCAACATATGAATTTGGAGGGGACATGTTACAATTCATAAAAATTGTCTAGCTCTGCCAACTAGAAGGTCAGCTCCATGAGCGTAGAGCTTTGGGTTGTTCTGTTCATTGTTATAGGCCCAGTACTGAGAACAGTGCCTGGCCCCATAGATGCGCAATAAACCATTTCAAAATATTTTCTGTAAGCAATGGAGAACTCACCAAAATCAGCTAAATAGCAGAACACATGGATAGGGTTGTCTCTTAGAAAAACTGGTGTTAGCTGCTCTTTGGAAATTGGATCTCAATCTCTCCAGTAAGAATGTTGACACTGTCATTAAATTAGGAGGTTATTTCAAACAGAGCAAAAAACTGACATCACATTCTATTACAATTTAGCCAATTTTCTCTATTTTTTCAGTCAGGAAATAAACAAGAAAACTCTCCCTCCCACCCCCCAATAGCCCTCTAACAACAGGAGACTCCCTCCCCATAAGAACAGTGAGAAGTGGAAGCTTCTGTAGGAGTAAAAGACATTTTAGATAGTCACATTTTGTTCCATGGTCTTTCATATTATTAAAGCAATGAGCTTATATTTAAGATTAAAGATCCTCAACAATTAGTGTTAATTAGAGTTGTAAAAAATTTAAGCTATCTTACAGTAGGAAAATTATGGGTTTGTTTAATTTCTTTATTGCATTTTTCTTTCTTTCTTTCTTTTTTCAAGGTGTTGTTAATCATGCCAGATCCAAAACTAAAAGGATAATGTTTCAGACCAGCTGAGAGTTTGGTCTGAGCCACGGAACAATTGGCTCTTGGTTGGGCTAGAGGACTGTCAAACAGTCAAGCATTCCCAAAGCAGCAGCCCAGGGGCTAACGGGACCTGACCTCACCCCCACTCCCCAGATTCAACTAGGAGGAAAACTATGATATGAGCTGGAAGGGATTTGGACAGCACAGGGGAGAAGCCCCGTGAGCTCCCTGCACAGTGTCCCCAGATGGCTTCACACTGGAGGGGTAGGACGATGTACAATGGGCGGTGGGCTTGTCTACTGTGGAAGGGATGCCTCGGAACTGCAGCCACACAGTGTCACAGACTCACACGGAAGCTGCAGCTGTACCCCACGGGAGCATCGAGGTGACAGATCCGGGCTCAGCCGCAACATGGGGGAAGGATGAGAAACAGCCTTGTGGTGGCTGCCCCAAGTCAGGGTGACACGCTCTCCTGGTCGCCAGGCTGGCTTCCTCTCGCTCTGTGCGGAATGGAAGGACACGCCCACCAGGCTGCAGACCTCAGTCAAGCCTTGTCTGCGTGACCGTGACCATGACCGTGAGCGTGTGGAGGGATGCAGGTCGCGAAGGCTGTGCCGAGGAGCCGTGTTCGGCCGAGGAGCCGTGGTCACCAGCCCAAGCCTGTGCGGTCAATCCTCATTCAGCTGCTGCTGGTGTGGGACGCTCTACAGCAGACCTTTCCTTGACGTCTGACGCTGTTTCTCTCCTCACGCCGGCCCAGAATTTCCTTCAGATGTACCCCCAGCCCCCCGCCCTGCTGACTTTGTCAGTCATTCTCACTAGTGTGTTATTAATAGCAGGGCCGTCCAAAAGATGAGGAAGTAATGTGGCACCGTGAGGATCGCTCTTAGGACACCGGGCTCATCTATTATTTGGCCTTTCGCTGTTCCTTTCTCACTGGTTGTTTGGGGTAACTTCCAGAGCAAATCATCTCTTCTGGTAATTGTGTAGTTTCTAGTGTTTGTGGCTTTCTCAGCCACTTGTTTACGCTCTTTGCTTCTTACACAGTTTAAGAGACAAATGCACAGAGATGTTGGCGTGGATGTGGAGAAAAGGGAACACTTCTACACTGCTAGTGGGAATGCAAACTAATACGTTCCTATGTTTGGAGAACACTTAGAGATCTACAAATAGACCTGCCATTCGATCCTATAATTCCTCTACTAGGTTTATTATCCAGAAGACAAAAAAATCACATTATAACAAAGATATTTGTACTAGAATGTTTACTGCAGCCCAATTCATAATCGCTAAGTCATGGAAGAAGCCCAAGTGCCCATTGACTCAGGAATGGATTAATAAATTGTGGTGTATGTACACCATGGAATATTATGCAGCCTTAAAGAAAGATGGAGACTTTACCTCTTTCATGTTTACATAGATGGAGCTGGAACATATTCTTCTTAGCAAACTATCTCAAGAATGGAAAAAAAGTATCCAATGTACTCAGCCCTACTATGAAACTAGTTTATAGCTTTCATATAAAGGCTATAAGCCAATTATAGCACAAGAATATGGGGAAAGGGGCAAGGAAGGGAAGGGGAGGGGGGAGGATGGGTAGAGAGAGGGTAATTGGTGGGACCACACCTAAGGTGCATCTTAGAAGGGTACAAGTGAAACTTACTAAATGCAGAATATAAATGTCTTAACATAATAACTAAAAAAATGCCATGAAGGCTATGTTAACCAGTTTGATGACATTATTTCAGATTGCATATGAAACCAGCACTTTGTACCCCAAGATTGCATTAATGTACACAGCTATGATTTAATAAAAAAATTGATTTAATGAAGCAAAACAAAACGAAAAAGATACAATGCATATTTATTGGTTGAACTATACAAAATCACCACTTTTGTAAGTCAGAATGGTGAAATATTAGAAACTCTAAGTTATAGTAATAACATTTCATAGAGAGGCATATAAGAAAAACAACAACTGTGAAAACAAAGGCCACAGACGTATTAAAATTAAGCAAAAAAAATTATGTTTTACTCTTGCCACTTTTATTTTTTTCTTATAACTATTTTTTAAAAATACACTTTATATTAACTTTCTTCTCTATAAAATTTATTATAGACTCATGGCTTTTCACAGACTCAGCTTGCCACAAACATTTATATTTTTTCTAGTATTTAAAGTAGCTCCTATGTCACATAAGCACTTTTTTAAAAAAAAATTCACAATTACTGAAAATAACAATATATTGTAGTCACATCTGGATTTATGCCTCACACAAAGCATGGATTCAATTACTCTTATATTTACCTGGATCTGAAGAATGGTATTGGAGACTTAAATTTGGCAGCTTGAATGAATACTGGATTATTATAAGCAAAAACCTGTAGTAGGCAAAGTACTAAATCACTGATTTGTTATGTCATTGGTCATCTATTTCTTTGTTATTTATTCTTAAGAGCGTGCATGTATGTGTGTGAATTGTGGGAGCTGGACAGTCTCTGTAAAGCTATTATCTTTATGTCTGATGCTAGAGCTTAATATCCACAGGACAGTCAGCTGGGACAGGTGGGGCAGAACAAGAATAATCTGGAACCTGCAAGAAAAATCTGAAGCCCACGGGGACCAAAAAAAACCTGGGGCAGTTCTCACTGCGTTGTATAGTGATAGAACCAGGGTGCAGTAGGTGAGGATCCTAGGTCACAAATTTAAGTAGGCCGACACTCTCAGGGTTGTGCAAATACAGGGTGGTATTTGCGTGACTCTAAGACTGAGTGTCCCTTCATTTTTACTCTCTAGGTGCCTTGATTTGCTCCCCCTGGTCCTGGCCTTGTCTCCAGTCTTGATGATACGGTATCCTGCAGAAGCTAGGAACCTTCATAGTGGCCCAGGAGTCACACGTGCGCCTGGTTTAGGAGCTGGAGGAGCTGAAGCAGGTACAGTGGTTGTAAGCCCACTGCTGCCTCAGACTTACAGAGTTTGTCAGCATATAAGTGATAAACAGTGTGAGCTACAAAAAGGCTATCATTTCACCTTCACCCTGAAATCTCATCCAAGAGTCCCCCTAGGACTCATTCTAACTGGGAATAAACAGAAAAGAAAATAATCAGCCTAGCCAAACCGACATGTCACAGAGCTGCCAGAGGGCAAAAATTAATTCTACTTAAATTCACCCACATATTCACTTAAAAGTCTAGGAAATTCTTTGGAACTTGACTAAATGTTTTTTCTAGAAGACTATATTAAGAGAAAAAATAAAAATGTTCTTTAAATTTAATGACATTTCCTTCCTCACTAGCTATTAAGACATATCAAAAAGCTATAGAATAAATATAAACACAACAATTTAAAAAACTAAAGAATAAAAACAACAAAAAGCTAAAGAATAAATATAAACACAACAATTTAATATCATTTTCCTATGGAACTGATAGTACCACTATATAGGAAGAGATAGGTCAATTAATCTAGAGACTGCAAAAAGATAACCACATATACATGACAACCTTGTATGTAATGATTTTTAAATCATTCTGAGCAAAAGAATGATTTTTTTTCTACTAAAGGATATAGAGACAATGTTTTAGCCATTTAAACTTAAAAGAAAAATTTTGATCCTTATATCCATTCTCATACAAAAATCAATCCCTTATGAATAACAAAGTTTAAATGCAGAAAGTAAAATCATAAAATTATTTGGATAAAGTGTTTTTCTCAGCATGTTATAAAAACCAGAAGTGTAAAATTTACTACATAAATATTGCAAGAGGGACTTAACAAATGCAATCAGTGTAACCTGTCTTTGTACCCTCAATGAATCCAAAACAATAATAAAAAAATCTGTCTATATCAATTATAGATTTTATATAATTAAAAAACATTATTACCAAGTTGAAAGACAGGTAACCATCCTGGAAAATATTTGAACTAAACATGGCAGAGAAAATTGATCATCTCTAACATACAGGATGGACATAAAGTTCCTGTGCAATCTAGAAGAGTTTAACATAATAAATTGCACACAAATTTTATGTCCATCCTATATATATATTTTAGAACCTATTTCAAGTCAATAATAGAAAAATAGATGACTAAGGATATAATAAAGTTATAATTCACAAAATAAAAATTCACATTAATATTTTAAGCTTTACTATTGATCAAAGAATAAATATAAACACAACAATTTAATATCATGTTCCTATGGAACTTGATGTTTACAGTAAAATACTTGTGACCATAGTAAATGAACTCCAGCCTGCATTGTTTTGAGAGAAAACTATAAAGCTTTTCTGGGGTGCAGTTAGGTAATATGTATTAAAAATTTCAATCCTTTTGTCTCAGAAACTCCACATCGAATAATTTACCAGCAAGAGACAATTCTGTCATTCTGCCAACACAGATGAGGGTCGTTTATGGAAGTTTTATTTACAGTAGCAAAACATTAAAAGTAATTTAAATATTGATCAACCTAAACATACGTATGATACATTCATTATAATTCTATGCATAGATTTGAAAATCTTTTTTATCGACATGAAAATATTCGTACTATATTATGAGATGAAAATGTTTTGCATACTATGATCCTACATATGTAAACTTGGATACAAAATTTTATAAGTGCTTATATATGCATAGAGATGGAAGTATGCTTATAAAAAAGTTAAAAGTGTTTGAGCAGGTATTTTTTATTTTTTCGTAATTTTCATTTTTAATAGTTTTATTAAACATGGAATACCTGTTATGTTTACAAGGAGCAAAACAGCACTGTACTTTTGTTTCAAGTGAAAATGCAGCTGTATTGAAATACATTTTTAGAACTTCCTTTGGCAGCTTTACAAAGCTATAGATACAATTTGGGGACTGGCAACATCTCTATTGGGTCATTTATGCCACTTCCTGGGTTAGTGTGTATTCAACTCCTACAGCTTTCAAAGAAAATATGACCTGTCATAAACACCAAATGTACAAAGGCAGAACAGATTCTTCAGTATCTGCCATGAAAGAGCATCAAAAATAGATTCTGATTTGCCTGTCACTATCATGGAAAGTAAAATGGAAAGATTAGTTGGTGGTTAACTTCAGACATCTGATATCAATTGGGCACAATCCAGTTTTCAGTTTAGAGTAGTTATCCCTCAGCCTTTCAGGCCTAATCCCTTAAAAAAAAGTCTTAACAGTTTCCAGAGTTTGGCCTTTCTCCAATTTTTGAGGCATAAACCTTTGGGAAAACTTTAGATCTAATCTTCCCTCAGTGCCTTTCCTTTTCCTAAAATAACAGAGTATTTCTTCACATGTGGGTTCCTTGTGGTTATCATTTATCATTTTAGGCTTTCAACTGCAACTACACCCATTATTTTGTAAACTTCTTAGTCTTTGCTGCAGTGTTATAGAAGCATTTTTCGAATGTTTTTCTAGAATAAGACAGCCTAAAAAATAATAGAAAAAGCTCCTGAATTGTTAAAAATGATGCAATGATCAACTCTAGTGTTCGTGTAAATAAACATGAAGTATTACATCATATAAGAGACGTGGTTCTTCGAACAGGGAGTCATGCTATAAAATATTGCATTCATGCTATATGAGAGGTGAGCTATATTTAGAGCAAGGAAAACAGGCATCCCCTGACTTATTTTAATAAGGTTTTAATTCTCCCTCCTCACCACTACTTACTTAACTCTTGGCAGTCTTGTCTACAAGCTAAAAAGATTAAGTCTAGAACTAACCACTGGTAGTGGGTACATAACAAGCTAAAAGATTACCCATTAAGAATGATCCCCAGGAGCCCCTCAAGGGTTGACTTTATTTAATAACTCTGACCTGGTTGAAGAAATTGAGATTTCATCACATCCTCTCATGACACTAAATTAGCTGGAGCACATAACACCTCCTAGAATTTCCTTGATGTATTTGAGGATGGTTTATAGACCATGTTGCAAAACAGTTCGCTCAGGGACTGAGTCAGGCAGCCCTGGGTTGGAGAAAATCCATCCAAATGCAGCCAAGTTCTGTGGATCTTATCAATCACAGTGAGAAAAAGGCAAGAATGTAGCCTTTATGAAAAATACAAGACGATATTTCAGTGTAGCCAGAAAGTCATTCATCCTTGATTCTTGGCACTGGTTTCTATATTTTCTTTTTGGTACAGGAATGAGAATAAATCTTCAAGACGATTTAAGTTCGTTTAAAGATGAGAAAAATAGATCCTTTGAGAAGAAGCTAATAATCTTTCTTTACTTGTATTAAAGACAGAGAAGGTAATATCTTTGGGAGATACTGTATCAAAAGAATTTGACTGGACTTGAGGAAAAACTTAAGGTAAATAAACACTGAAATAGGCCAAAAAGAATAATGGAAGTATTTTTGTCATCTGAGATCAATTAAATGAAGAGAAGTAGTCATTTGTTTGAAATAGCTTAGAAACACCTAAACAAAAAGTCAGAAGGTGAATTGCAATCCCTTTGAAGGTCATTTTTGTTTTGAGTTTCTAGAAAATAACTTATTTCTTACAGCATACATATAACATGGAAAAAGCAATTAATTTTGAACATGTGATACATTTTAAATTATGTCTATAGATAATATTTTTGTCAAAATATTGGATTCAATAGATATCCATTGATCATAAATAATGTTCAAAACACTATTACTGTTTTTGTGAAATAAAAATTTATTAACATCATGGTAACTTCCTTACAGAAACCATGAAATTTAGAAGAAAACGTAGGGCTTATATACAGATACTAAATGTACATAGGTGGCTTATTGCAGGATGGTATCTAATGGTATGAGAGTCTAATGAAAGACAATAACTTCTTAAATGATGATGATAGTAACAGGAATTGCTGGGTAGCACATACTGTGTTCCAGTCATTGTTCTAAGACCTCTGCATAGAATAACTTATGTAACCTTCACAACAACCCCATAAGATAGTTATTGCTTCCATTTCCACTTTATAAATGGCAAATCTGAGGCACAGAAAAGTAATTTGACCAAGCTTATACAACTGGGAAGTGGCAGAAACAGAATTAAAACTTGATAGCAACTGGTCAACCTAGAAAACTGTTAGGTATTTTGATGAAGAAAGTTGGAGCACAATAAGGAAGAAAAGAGGGCACTTCCTGTAGAAGTCATCAAAAGGAAAGCGATGTTAAGAAGAACGTGCATTAGGAAATGAATGATTCTAGTTGTCTGTGAATGATGTTCTTGTTAGATGAGAATAAAAAGAGATGATGGGCCAATGGTGTTGGGTGTTCAATGTCAGAACAAGTTTAGACCTAATTAAATAGCCACAGGGAAAACAATGAAGATATTTAAACAAAAAGGTACCAAAATAAAAATTGATGTGTGGACAGCAACCTTGTGGTAGATTAAGAGGAGGGAAAAAATCAGATTAAGAGTTACTAACCATATTGATTACTATGAAATGAATTCATTCCAGATGCACTGAAATATTTTTTATGACTTTGTAATTGTTAAAAATTGGGAGTATGGAACATGACAGAATGTTATTCCAGGGTTGAGAAAAGTAGGTTTTCCCTGGCATTTTAAAACTAGTTAATTTATAGTAGATTCACAAAGAGTTAATGTAAAGGGTTTTGAGGCCACATTGAGTTACAATAGCAAAGAGTGCTGTGTCAGGGAGGAGTGCTATGTCAGAGGGGAGTGCCAACATAAATGTCAGCTATTTGCCATTCTCTTTGCTTTAATATCTAGAGTTGTGAAGGACACAAAAGATTTATAGGTTATTTTACACAAAGCTGTGTCATGTCATAGGTAACCCAATGAAAACATAATACATAGAAAGACGACTGATTGTGCTAAAAATATCACCAAATATAGACTTGGATGAACTGCATGTTATTTTATTTTAATTTATTTTGCAGATTTTGGCTGGGGCTGGGTTTGAACCTGCCACCTCTGGCATATGGGGCTGGCGCCCTACTCCTTTGAGCCACAGGTGCTGCCCCAAACTGCATTTTAATTGAACCTTGCTGTCTACTGCCCATCTCAGGGTAATGCACTTAACCTCCTGAGCTGCACTGAGTTGTTTTGTAAATTATCTCAAGTGAGAACTACATAAAGCTACTTACAAGCTGTAAAACACTCCTTAAGTAAAAGCTTTAGATAGTAATTCCCCATATAAATTCATACATTGTCATAAAATCTAAATTTGTGTGTTTTTCAGACTTTTGCTTTTCAATAGCTTACTAGGCTTGAGCATACAAGGCTTTTCAGCTTTATAACTCTTCTTTGCAGAATTGGATATTATGGAAGAATAATCTATCTTTTTCTAACAGACGAATCCTACATTCCCACAATTAAAACTACAAATTAAAAAAATAAACTTCCCTACCTGATAATCCCCCCCCCAAAAAAAAATAAAAACTACATTCTTCATAAACGTAATGTTTTGCCTTTGATTAGAGGACAATCTCCAGCTAAAAATTTAACATAAGCAAGGGATCATTTCTCCAAATGAAATGATTCTGTTAGGTTCAAAGGAACCTAATTGTCAATAAAATATTTGAGACTCCATATAATACCAATAGCATGGGTAGTTATGCTTGATTTGCCATTGAATAAACATTTAGACTCTAGCCCTTATTAGGCAAGTCCTGAGCTTATCAAATTATCCCTTTCCCAACATAACAAAGTTGTACTTGCTACACTTAGTTTCTTTGCACTTGTGTAGTGATGAAAAGTGTCATTTAATAACAGAAGCCAGGAGGGCAGAGGGAATTAACTGTTCCCTTGATGCCATATTTGGCATACCTGATGAAATATGAAGACATAATCCAAGTTCTATGGGATAAGATATGTAACCTGCCAACCATGACTCATAGCTTCCGCATCTTTAATGACTATTTGAGACATTGGTAGTAACATGCTATTTTTAGGTGCTAACAAATAGTAAATAATTGCAGTTTTGTTGTTTTCTGGAGGATAACAGGAAAAATATTTTGAAATGCACTTTCTAATTCTAGTATATTTTATGAGTCTGTACATAGCGGGTTTGATAGAATTTAGTCAGGAAATAGGTAGCATGACGAGGGCCATGAGACTCCATTTGTCAGCTTTTCGCCTTTAAGATCTTAACAGCTGGTGGATTTACTCACCTCCACTTATAGCATTCACCCAACTGAAGTGTTGTATAGGTACAGCCTAAAAAGGATAGAAATTATACTTTACTATTAAAACCTAGATGTGCAAAATGAAAAAAATAAAATAAACCTTACATTTCCCAAGATGGTGTGTGCGTATAGATACATTAATTTCTATAGACATGAATTCATTCCTTGTACATTCTCTGCAACCTCTTATTCACAAAATGATAGTATTCACTTATTAACAATATTTCCTTTAGGCAAATAGTGATCTAATCTTTGTGTATAAAGACTGAATAATGTTCCAATATATGTAAATTCCATTTTATTATTTGATTTCTTGTTCAGTTCCAAGTTTGAGAGATGGTAAACAGTTCTGTAACCAGAGTTTTACCTCAATTTCTAGGCCCTTTATGCTTTGACTAGTAGAATATGTAAGCTCGTATGTACACCAACTCCAGCTCTATGTATAATCATTGTTTTTAGTCTTTACTCTTTTGATAAATCAAAAGTAATATCTCATTGTTGCTTAAATTTCATTTCTTTCATTACTAATAGCTGTGTCAGTATACTTCCCTGAGAATTCCTTTTATTATTGCCTATTTGCATTCTTATTCCCTGTAATACTTTTATATTGCTTTGTGCTCATTTTTAGAGACGATTTGTAAGGATATTAACCCTCCGTTTAGAATATAAGTTTCATAAGGGTAGGGATCTACATGTTTCTTCCCCGTGCATAGTCCATGCTTAAAGCAGTATCTGCACACATATTCAATTAATACTTATTATTAAACGTGCTACAAATAGCTTTTCCTAATTTTTATATTCCATTTTAACATTGTTAATTGGTATTTACTGAACTTACAGAAGTTTAATTCAATGTTTAACATCTTCAAACAAATACCTATTTTTGAAAACCATAAAAATATCATTTCTACCTTTAAGATCATTTGAGAATTTCAATACAATTTGAATAGCACAACTTATACTTTAGAACCCTGGCTAGTGGGTGGAGGGTGAATGGAGTCAGACGTGGGTCCAATGACAGGCTGCCACCAACAAGCTGGTCAAATTATTTAACCTCTTTGAGCCGGGGATTTCTTATCTACACATTAGAGTCCTAATATCTCTGACTCAGAATCCTTGTGAGAATTAAAGAGAATCCTTGTAAAGTACTCAGCACAGTAAGCATGTGTGGAATAAGCAAGTTGTTACCTTGTTACCTTGATAGTGACAATAATGGTGGTGATAACTTCTCTAAGTTTCTGTTTTCATCTGTAAAATGAAAATAGTGATGCCTACCTCACGTAGATGCTCATTTCCTGGCATAATAAATAGTCAATGATCATTCATACAAATTAAAAATTGCACAAACCAAGAGAGTAGTAGAATTCTCTCTCTCTCTCTCTCTCTCTCTCCTTCTCTCTCAAGGGCACTCACACATGCCCTCGCCGATTTTGTTGTTATTTCATTCTTGGGAAAACAATCCAAGCCTTTCAACTAATACTGCCTGTCCATTAAAAATGACTGTTTTGAAGGTTTTTGTTTTTTTTTAAATAAAACCTACCAGTGTTTTTCTTTGAAGAAATTTGCCTTTGAAGTCATGCTTAAGAAGTCCACACTCACACCAAAATTGAAAATACTCACCAATCTTTTTTATTCTAATTTTCTAAATTTTATTTTTTATAGTGAATCTCCTATTCAGAAAGAATACTTTATGCTAAAAATTGTGAAGTTTTCAGTTGGTTAACAATGGGCCTTGAATGTCTTATTATTGCTAAAACTATTTTTACTTTTCTTAAATGGTTTTCAAAAGCATTGCGTCGTATGTTTTTCAAGTTCAGTAAGTTATGTTTTAGGTATTTACTTTTGTGCTGTTCATTTTGTATTGGTATTACGGATAAGACTTTTAACCATTCCATTTACTGACTAACATTTAAACTATTTTTCTGTGTTTATTTTAAAATCTGTTGCCTTGCCTTTCCCTTAACCTTTCTATAAATTCATTTTAATAGTTTTAAGTTACTTAGAACCTTTAAAGTATGCAATCATATTCCTTGCCAATCACAATCTTACTTGCAACTTTTTGTTTAAAATAACCTTGACGTGAACTTCCAGGACTTTGTTAAATGATAAATGGCTGCCACCATTCCTAGTCCTCTTCTTACTGTCTTACCATCAAGCATGACTTTGCCTGTTAGCTGGAAATAGATTTCCACTCCTTCCCCACATTATAGGATTATGTTATATTCCTATTTAATTGATGACTTTAATTAGAAATAAATGTTGGCACCAAACATTATTTTAAAATCTATAAAGACCTGATTTTCCTTTTTTCAACTGTTCTAAGATGTATTTTCATCTTGCTAACCAATGCTAATATTAAGCAATGTTCACAGTACAGGAATACAATGCCCAGGATGGTTGGGTTTTACTTTTTTATCACATTGCAAAATTTTATATTAAGATTTTTATATCTATTCTCAAAATATTGTTTCATCAAATTTCTTGATTATGCATCAAAATCAAAAGTAAGATTGATCTATATTCTTTATCTTTGTTGTCTCTTCATCAGGTTTTGGAATAAAAGTTATAATTTCCTGTTCTTTCTGCTCTGGGAAAGTCTAAGCAGCAAGAGAGCAATTGTTTCTTGTGGGTCTTAATAAATCTGGACAAAAAATCTTTGAGCCTAATGCTGTTTTCAAGGTTGTTCTTTCAAAACTATCATTGCGTTCTGTCACTTGCTTGTGTAAGTGGTCTTTTTGGGGAAACATTTTTTAGTTTATATTTTTCTTGAAAAATTATCCTCTTCATTCAGATATTCCAATGTGGTTGGGGAAAAAAATGTTAGTAGAATGTGTAGTTGTAAGTGGTTTCATTTAGCAAGGTTATATAAAAAAAGAGAAGACTCTAAGCAAGAATTACCATGTTTACAAGATAAACAATGGAAAACAGAGTCAGTTTACAAAGTTGGGTTATAGGGGGTTGGAGATGCCAACTGCTTATAGGTCCCAAATGGGAAAAAGTAAAATTTCAAAAGCTTTTAAGTAAGAAAAGCCCATTAATACTTAGCCTTGTGGAAAATAAATATCATATTAAGGTTGTGGCCTTTTTTTCCAAGCCCAGTGCTTTCAAGGAAGATGCTTTAACTGGAGGGGAAAAGTATGAGGGTAAAGAAGAAAGAAAGAGAGAAACTGAGTTTGAGAATGATATCTAGAAACTTTTGAATTTTACAGGTTTTCTCTTGCAGCATAACAAATTACAACAGACATAGCAGTGTAAGCAGTGTTTACCGGGTCAATTCTACAGATCAGAAGTCTGGGTGCTGCGTAGATGGACCGTCTGCTCAGGTCTCACGTGGCGGAGATTAAGACACTGGCCGGGGTTATGATCTCAACAGAGGCTCAAGGTCCACTTCCCACATCACTGGTTGTTGTCAGAATTCAGTCCTGGAGGTTGGAGGATGGAGGTCCCCGTTTTCTTGCTGGAGGTTGTTGTCAGCTCCTCGAAGCTGCTCCCAGGTCTCCTGGCCAGGTGGTCTCCTCCTTCCTCAAACGAGAATCTCTCTGACCTCAGGAGGCTCAGTTCTTTTCAGGGCTTGGCTGATTATGTCCTGCCCTTTCTCATAATCTGCCTTTCGATTAACTCTATGTCAATTGATTAGTAACCTGATAATGGAAATGATACCCCACCATAGTCACAGGTCTGCCTAAACTTAGGGTTGACAGATGGGCTGGGAATCTTGGGCGCCATCTTAGAATTCTGCCTGCCAGAAGAGCTGAAAGGAAATAGTAAGTTAGTAGCCTACTAGGGTTTTGAGGGGATTTTTGTCAAAGAAACCATGAAATTATAAAAATATCTTTTGAACCTTCTAATTTTCACAAGCAATAAATACTGGATGTCTATTCCAGGACCGTATAGAAGAAGATGGCACAGCCTCATCTGATCTAGGTCTCCAAATGTCTGCATGGAGCAGGTGGCCAAGCTTCCCCCTATAGCCTTCTGGTCACGCTTCAGGTTTTATGTGAGAACCAATTGCATTGAGCCACTGAGAGGTATGTTTTAGCTATTCTAGATGCTAGTCCTTAAAATACAACACTTTTGTGGGGGGAAAGCAGAGAAAGCAACTAAGTAGAAGGAACTTTGGTCCTGGATGACCCTGTGGAACTACCTTGAACCGACTTCCTTTCCTCCAGACATCTTGTGATTTTGTCTGTGGAGTCTGCCTCTGAATTTGTAAGACTACCTCTTTCTTTCATTATATTTAGACTACGTATATCTCAACTCATACACATATTTTCCTCTAACAGCTTTCATGCTTTTGTATTTGTACCATTCATTCAGGAAATAGTAGGTAGTACCTCTAACTTCTCCTCTACGCCTGCCTTGAACTGACATTTGCATTGTTCATTGTTAATTATTTTCTGAATGTTCATACATAGCTGTTATAAGTGGCTTACAGAACAGAAACCATCTCATGTATTTTTACATTACATAATCCTTAATACTGTTTTCCAGCAACAGATGAATTCAGTGCATATTTGTTATTTCTGGCTCCTGTAGAGCCCTTGAACTTTTTTATAGTTGCTTATAATTCAAGTTTTTCTCTCCAAAGATCTAGTGTTTTCATTTCTCAAAACAAAAACAATAAAACAACATGTTATTAGTCCAAGGTTTTTCTGGTTGTTGTTTTTTGAAACAGAGCCTTACTTTGTTGCCCGTGGTAGAGAGCACCCACCACAACACCTGGTTATTTTTAGAGACAGGATCTCATTCTTGCTCAGGCTGGTTTCGAACTCCTGAGCTCAAGGGATCCTCCCACCTCAGTCTCTCAGAGTGCTAGGATTATGGGTGTGAGTCACCACGTCTGGCTTAGTCCAAAGTTTTAAAACCACTTTCTTAGTTCTTTTGGCCTATTTTTGTTATGATACTGATATTTCTGCCTTAGATGGTCAATGTTTTCTGAACTCACCCACAATGGCAATATTTCATGAGCAAAAACTACTCTAGCAAAGTCCCAGACAGAACCTATTTGAAAATATTTCTTCCCAGTCACTTTACAGGGCTGTATTCTGTACAAGGAAATGGGGCCTGGAAGAAAATATCAGCAAGGATAAATCGATCTATAAGTATAGAAAGTACCCTTTTCCCCTTTCAAATGGGAGAAAGTCAAATTTACATTTACTCTGAAAAGTCTTTTCAAATAAAATCACATATTCAGTTGAAGTTTTTAAAAAATGAAATTTATTTCACTATTAGGCTTTACTTTCTGATTTCAGGAGGATGTTCTCCAAGGCATATTTCTTGAGACAGCTTCAATGGGCGCGAGACATGAGTTTGGGAGCTAACCGAGATCTCTCTGGATGCTCAGGTACCCCAACAAGGTGGAAGCCAATGGACCACTAACACCCCATCCATGTGCCCTCTCAGGGGTCTTTATTTCAAGATGGTTAACAAAGATCACAAAAATAAATAAAATGATACATTTATATATACATATATATCACCTTGGACAAAGATCCTAAATTTTAAGAGGTATAGTCTACTGAGATTATTGCATAGAAATTACCTATGTGTCTATGATTTAAATAGAATAAAAACAATAAATTATATACTTCTCATGTAACTTATTAGGAGATGGCAGTATATAGTTTGTTTAGTGTTTAAGGAAAAACTAATATTTTGTAAAATTTGGTAGACATGTTGAAATGTAAATTTAGGCTTCATCTGGAAGACTGAAAAGATTTTTAAATCATTATAACTGGTTAAGTCAGCCTTCCAGCAAGTACTGATCTTGTTTCAATTGGAAAGGAGAACTTACCTTTTTTCTTTTTTTAGCTAAAAAATGTAAGCTAATTCATTAAGTGTATAAGTTTTTCCCTATAATGAGCACTAAAATATTTTCAGTATTTAATTCTTTTAAAATACGGGGTTATTATTATATTCTTCTGGTTTTCTTTTTTTGTTTGACCATCTTTTCATGTGTATCTCAGCTAGTTTAGGCTTATCCTGAATGTTATTTCAAACTCTAGTGCCACCTAGCGTTCATGCAACTTATCTAGACCATCCTTTCTAAGAAAGTGATAATGTGAGTAAAGAGAAGGAAGAAAAAGTATACAATGTAGTCAGTACTATTATGAAACCAATTTATAATTACTCACACTTTCACATGAAAGATAAATCACAACTATAGCCTAGGATGGAGGAGGGAAGAGGAGGGGGAGGTTTGATGGAGGGAGGGTAAATGGAGGGACCACACCTGTGGTGCATATTGCAATGGTACATGTCAAATCTAGTAAGTGTAGAGTTTAAATGTCTTAACACAATAATTAAATGAGATTAAGGCTATATTAACTAGCTTGATGTAAGCACTCCAAATTGTAAATAAAATCAGCACATTGTATCCCATAAATGCATTAATGTATACATGATCTATGTGTTTATGATTTAATAAAAAAGAGATGCAAAAATAAATAAATAAAGCAGTATCCTTTCATACCAATGGGTTCTAAGCAAACCAAACTTATGTCCTAAATAAAATTAAATTTATAAGTTTAACTAAGTAAAGCCAATCAGTCATTTCTAGTAAGCTTCACCTAGGTCATAGCTGAAATGCTTTAGGATTCTACAGACTTCATTGAAGTGTTTGGAATTCACAGAATCTCACATAGTGTCAAGTTCAAAGTAGATTCTTAACAGATAAGGTACTTAAAATCATAGACTTCTAGAACTGGGGTGTCCCAGCTGAGTGATTGGAGATAAAGAGCAATAATAAATAATGGGGATCATTATAAGTATACCACAGTTTGTTTTCTTTTCATCAGTTTCATGATTTCTAACTCTGTGAACCATATTTAACTATTCCATAGTTAAAGAGGAGAGAATTTAAATAAAACATTTACTTTATTAAAGATGGTAGTTAAGAGCATAATTGATCCTAAAGCCAAGTCCTTACAGATATTATTTCTTCAGAAAGAATTACTGGAATATTTTCTCCTGCTTTTTTAGAAGAAAAATTATTACTTACTATTGATGATGAGCCTTCAGCTCAACTTCAGATGTCATCTAAAACAGCAAGTTTGTGTCAGAAATTTCTGACTATTGTTTTGGTAACTTTTAGTCTTCTTTGCCATTAATAGTACTTCATATTGTTTCACTTTCCTTTTATTGCAAGTGATAGGAAATTCATACATTCTGTTGCTCATGTAATAAAAATCCCACAGGGTTAGTTAGATCATGACTTAGGCTATGTTTCTCTATGTTTTCCCTGCTCTACTCTCCTTCCTGTACGTTTAGCCCTCCAGCTGGCTTTCCTTGTAATCTATGGATACATCACACCTGCCCCACTTCCTACTGAGGAATAGAAAGCTTCTTTCCTTCCCACTGAACAAAGCTCCAGGCAGGGCTTCACTCTGATTGGACAAATTAGATCATGTGCTTCATTCTGGGACATGGTCAGAAAAAGATAATCAGAGGTTGTCCCTGGAATTCAACTGGGGTGAATTTCAACTAAGATTTGTGCCTAAAAGATTCAAGGTTCTGTTAAGAAGTAGGACATACACATTCCACTCCTTCCTAGAGCTGTGACAGTCCTACTAGACTATAGACAGGTCATTAGTTCAGTTATGGTTTATTCATTTTTGCAATCCCAACACAGGGCTTCATACAAAGTAGGTGTTCAATAAATGTATTTTCAAAATAAATTAATGGAAAGTTGCAGAATGAATTAATGAATTCATGATGGCTTATTAATTATGACTTAAAAATATTGGTTTGAAAATATTTTTCTAAAGCAATGAATTGCAAGAGTAGTCATGTTTAAAAGGGAGCATTTTTAATGTGTTACTTTTGCTGTTGATCATGATAATAGCTACCATATGTTATTCTTCCCCTATTTAGCCAAATGGAAAGTTAGAAATATCATTCCTAGAAGAAACTGTACCCTCAATATGGAGATTAAAGTATAAGGAAGTGAAAGGCAGCATAAAAAATGTTCTTGTTATTACTTTTCAAAATGTGTTTCAGATGTCATCACAAGAAGTCAAAACAGTAAATCTGGATATGTTCACTGAAAGCACGGGACTAAAGCTTGTTGATGTCATTCAGCTGGGTCAGTGTCAACAAATAAAGTTGGACACTGGAGACTTTTCAAGTTTCTGATGTAAGGTATTACCTTGTTGTCAAGTTGCAATTAAAACCAAACACATCTACCTGTCCAGTCCAATGATACGGCCACATAGAAGTGGCTTTCTGCTAAGCCCAGTCTACAAATAACATACAAACCACATCTTCAGAGATGAGACACCTGAGCTGACTGTGCTCAGTCTAGCCACAGCCACCACTTCACCACCATCATCTGTTACAGTTGACAAATGTGACTAGGAGGTAGGTATGCACCTGGAAAGCCCAGAATGTAGGTATTTTTTTTATTTTTATTAAATCATAATTGTGTACATTGGTGCAATCACGGGGCACAATGTGCTGACTTCATATACAAGCTGAAATATTTTCATTGAACTATTTAACATAGCCTTCATGGCCTTTTAATCACTATAGGAAGACATTTGTATTCTGCATTTAGTAATTTTCACTTGTACCCTTCTAAGATGTGTAGGTATTTTTTTCAAAGCAGAGCTGGCCGTCTGTGTAGGCAGGACCCTGAAGCCATTTTCAAATTTGTTCTTCAGACACCCAGGGTTTGGCCCAGCCTCTGGGCCGACATGATGAAGAGATTACTAGGGGTTAGGTTCCCTGCTCCGCACCTCTTTTCTCGGTTTTACAAACTTGGATTTTACATGTTGAGATTCTATATCCAGTTTTAATTTTTTTTTTTAAAGTTGAAAGTGAACTCACTCACTTCAAAGTTATTTTATTTTATTTTATTTTATTTTTTGAGACAGAGCCTCAAGCTGTCACCCTGGATAGAGTGCTGTGGCATCACAGCTCACAGCAACCTCCAATTCCTGGGCTCAAGCGAGTCTCCT